>RJWM01005158.1:0-94594 GCA_004363535.1 Dasyprocta punctata | reverse complement strand
ACCCAGGTGGGTGACCAGGATTTCCTGACCCATCCTTTCCTTAAAAGGTCCTGATTTTTTCCATGTATACCTGCTATGTGACCTGCTTCCCCACTGGATTGATATTACCTAAGTGGCCTTTAATCTCAGCACTCAGGAGACTGAGGCAGGAGGATTATTGTGAGTTCGAGACCAGCCTGGGCTACAAAGTGAGTTCAAGGCCAGCCTGAGTGAGACCCTGTCTCAAAAAACAGGGCTGTGGATTTAGCTCAGTGGCCTAAGTACCTGCCTGGCAGGCGTGAGGTTGTGAGTTCGATCCCTGGTACCAAAAAAAAAAAAAAAACAAAAAACCCCCCTTGTTCCTCAGAATTCATTCTTCGATTTTGGGGAACATGGGCTCCATGTATCTGACATCTAGCAGATTGGGAGTTATATTATTTCTCCGATAGCAGTTCGTTTCACATAACGTTCTGTAAAAATGTACCTAAATATTTTAAAGATGATTTGCTCAATAACATACCATCTTATTATTATATTTAATACCCAGTCCATATAATTTTGACTTAAGAGTTTCAAAACTATACCATAGAGTTCTAAAAAAATCTTTTAATTTTTACTTTTTACCAGAATCCTTTTGGGCAAGAAATTATTTGTTTCTAGTTATAAGAAAAACAATAACTTTCTGCATGTATTTTTTGCATAGAAATATCTCCCCCAAGCTGGGTGTGGTGGTGCATGCTTTTAATCCCAGCACTCCGGAGGCTGAGGTAGGGAGGAGTGTTGTGAGTTCAAGGCCAGCTTGGGCTACAACGTGAGCACAAGGCCAGCCTGAGCTACATAGTGCGACCCTGCCTCAAAACTAGGGCTGGGAGTTTGGCTCAGTGGCTTAAGCACCTATCTGGCAGGCGTGAGGTTGTGAGTTCAATCCCCAGTGCTGCAAAAAAAAAAAAATCTCCCCCACTCTTTAAAAAGTAGATTAGAAAAAATTCTGTAAACTGAGGACTCACTGAGGGCTTTCTTGGAAAGTCCAAATGGTCCCTTGTTCTTAAATGTGAAGTTTGTGGCAGTGCTTTTCAGTCTCACCTAGCAGTTGCATTTTTCTCAAATAGACTCTAAAGCAGACCACCAGTATGTAAACAAGGTAAAAACGGAACTGCTTTGTATGTATGTGTGTGTGTACGTGTGTGAGTAGAATATGAAAGGCCTCAAACCTCTTCCCTTAACTTAAAGTCTCCCAGTTCAGTGGAAACTGCCCCTAACCTGGGTAGCCTATCAAAGATTTTTTTTGTCCAAAACTTTAGAGATGTGAAAGTTACATAATTATGTAAATATAAGTGTATGTATATATATATAATATTCAAATCCTTTTTAAAATTTTTCAATAAAAAATTACTTTGTATAGCTTTTAAAAAGTGGATTTTGAAAGAAATAATATACTTGACAGCAATACGTAAATATCTCTTAAGATATTTTAACTAATACTTTAAAATTTTTATTTTTGAAAGTTTTGTTTTCCTGAGATTTTGGAAAAATGGCTTTCCTATTTCTTTCTCTTTAGCCCTAGTTTCATAATTAATCTATTTCTTTCATTAGAAATGCAGAGGTATGTCAATAAGTATTTTCCTATTTAATTATTTGAGATTTGTAGTTTTTGTTTGTCAGAAACTAAGTCTCAGGTAAAATTGCTCTGGCCTTTAGCCCCATTAGTCTTTGTACCATACTAAAACTTGTATGAAGATATTAATCTGGTGTTTATCAGACCAACTAAAGAATTGCAGAACCAAAATGCTGAACATATATTGATTCATTGTTAAAGTTAAGAGACTTTCCCTGAAAGTGATCTTGTCTTTTTTGCCTTCACTTGGTTACAATTGATATTCAAATCAAAGTAATTAGTATAACCCTTTTTGTTTTGGGGGGGAGGTACTGAGAATCAAACTCAGAACCTCACATTTGCCAGGCATACATTATGCCACTGAGCTAAATTCCCAGCCCCACCATGACACTTTAGCATGAAGGCTGTAAAAATTTTAAAACTATAGATAATTCCCAATGTTACCGTCATTACTCCTGAAGGATTGATTTTATTAGAGATTATCAAGACAATGTTTTAAACAACTCTTATCAAGATCTGTGACATAAGAAGGTTATTTTTGCTTTGAGAATATCTACTTCAATATACTCAATATTGTAAGCTTTTATGTTTTATCATAGTGCGTGTTTATTAAAAAAACTGACTTTTAATTGTGGCCAGCCTTCCCAGAGTGCTGAAATGCTTCTGTGCATTCCAGAATTGCAAAAAGTCATTATTATTGCATAAAGACTTCTGTGTGAAAGCGTGTCACTTCTTGGATGCCTGATCCTAGCTCTTCTGTTCATACTCTATCATTTTGTACTAGCACCTCTCTTGTGTAGAGATTTCAGTAATCTGACAAGGATTGGAGCTCCCCATTTTAAACACACAAAATTATACCAGACTTTATCTGATCTCCTTGTTAGAAAGCAAAAGTGAACAGGGTCAGCCTTTTAGATGACTGTCTGCCTGAGTTTTTCATGAGCATCACATACTGAAGAAGCTAGTTCATCTGTCTGTGGGCTTAGGATTCAAAAGCATGAGCTGTCACGCTAACACTGATTGAAGGTGGTCTAGGAGGGGGAAGTGCTTCTGTCCAACAGCTCACCATTGGCTTCTTATTACAGCATTTTCCCCCGAGACACACTCTGCATGCTCATTCACCTACCTCCTCCTCTTCCCTCCCCTTCCTTTCTTACCCCTTATTACTGATTCACAGCAAGAGGCAGCACAGTAGCAGCAGCAGCAGCAGTGGCGGCGGCAGCAACAGCAGCAGCGCTGCTTGTCACGAATCAAGGATTGCAATGAGCTCATCCTTTTCTCCTTGCAGCTTAACAACTGCCCTGGCTTCCTGGCTACTGCTGCCGCTCTCTGCTCATACACAGATACACATACACACACGCACGCACACACACACACACACACCACGATAGACACACTCTCACCCGCACACACATCACACACTCTACATGCTAGACCCTTATAAGCAGCCACTCCGTTTTTCCACATGTATCTGAACCCTCCTGCATCACTCTTGGCCATTTTCTTACATTTGATTGCTTTTGCTATTTTTTATTTAGATCAGCATTTGATTTCATTTTTATTTTTCAGTCTACTTTGGGGCTTTTGCACAGTGGATAATTTAGCCAAAATGCCTTTCTCGTGGAGATGTTAGCTGGCAATTGCCACCACACACTATCCTGTGCGTCCTCCTGGGCAGATAGAAGCCTGGCTTCCCTCCCACCGCAGTGCTTATATTGTGGATAAAAGATCCAGCTTTCTCATTCTGGATACCTACTTACTGCTCATGGAAGAAGGGGTGCCCTGCCCAGCCCCAGCTGCTAAGCTCACACCTCCTGTCAAAAAGTCCCAGGACATGCACGACGAGAGGAGCAAGCTGGTGAATGAGTATGCCTGCCGAGTGCTGGAACTTCTGGGGATGGGGCATCGCCTGTTTGTGCCTCGGCTTCTGGCGGTGAGACTGTTTTTCATTGAACTTCATTTGTAGAGAATCTGCTACCTTCTGTGAGAATGTGTCCCTGGAGGAGGCTTGTGATCTGTTTTCCTTTGCTTCTCCCCTTTCTAGCAAGGAGGAAGGGCTGAGTGGCCACTGCTGTGCAGCTCCCTTGGAGCCTGGTCCTTGCCACTCCTTAATTGGCTAGAAGAAATCATGGCTCTTTTCTCAGAGACTAGGGTCATATTAGTGGTATTATCTCTGTGGCAGGGAAGAAAAGGAAGACGATTTTTTTTTCCTTCTGGCCAGCTAAGCTCAGCAATAAATCAAAATATCCAAGTGCTTAACGTAGGTGTTAGGTTATTTACGTCTCCAAAGGGTTAAATTTTACAGCAGACAGAGCCACTGACCTAGACTATGTGGGACTTGCTTTCTAACCTTTCCTTTTGATTGCCAATTAGATTTTTATTTTTGGTAGGGAATTTTGCTACCTATCAATCCTTGGATGGGAAATTGTGGTTTTCTCTCCTGAAATGATAGAACTATGTAATCTGTAAAACAGCTTGAAGCATCTGGGTCTGTGCTATGAGTCTGGGAAATCTGACTTGCTTGTTATTTGGTTTCCTGAACAAGAGAAAAATCAGCCTCCCTCATTTCCTACCAAGAGTTAAAATCAAATACCCACAATCACTGTTGCAGGGTTTCTTTTTAGTGGTTTGATAACTATACCTAGCAACTATTTTACAGTATAATTGGTCTGCAGTACTTATATACCATTACTTGGTAATCAAGCAAGAAATATTTGGCTTTGTTAAATAGAATTGTGTTGAATACCATTCCAGACCATTTCCTCATTATGGTTATCTCAGATTCAAGTCTTTTTCAGTGAAATATTTACTTGACTGAATTTAACTCTTTTTCTCTCACTTATCTTCCTCCAGTAAAGTTCACCTCTGTTTTTACTTATATTTGGGACTACTAATTCAGTCTTCATATATGTATTTACATGTTAAGATAATCTTTTCTGTATACTCATAATAGACATATTGGGTAACCAGCTATATAAGGAATTTTCCACCCTAAAGAAAGTGTGTTTATCACTGTAAAACAGAGTTAGATGCGATGACCAGCATGCAATTATGGGAAGCTTATCTGAGAAATATAGTTCCTTTTCATTTAAGGAATTAAAAAAAAGCTCAGTACATGTGTTGTAATGACTAGGTGGAATCAATGCTTCCCTGAATCACTTTTGTTTATTAATAAAAGAGAAAAACAAAGAGTCGTGATTTACTAGAAGGGAGTTTTTTTTTTTTTAAGAGAAATCATTTTATTTCCGGAATTTTTATGCTTTGATGTCTAAAATACATGTCAGCACATTCTCTACATCTGTGAGCAATCAGGTTTAGTATAATATATTTTTGCCTCTTAAAGACCACTTAACTTTGTGACTCAAGGGCTCATGCTGGTAACTTTCCAATCATCTGCCTCACTTAAGGTATTTTACATTTTGAATGTTTTGAAGGAAAACATTAACTTACTAATTTAATAATATCTTAAGAATATCTCTCACACCTAAATCTCCATTTGAGAGGAATTTAGACTGCCTCTAATTAAAAATAATTACCAATAAAATCTATAGGGAGTTGGATTCACAAACTTGAGGTTTTTGGAAGGTCAGGTGTGTCTGTACATTGCAGTTGTACAAAGTCTAACTGCCAAATTAGTATCTGAAGTAGTATGTGCCTCAGGTTGTTGTGATCTCTGTCAGAGCCTGGGTAATAGTGCCATTTACGTTGTGTGTGAAAAGTATATGCCAAGTTGTCTATGAGACCATTTGGAAACCTCTGACCTTGTTACACACAGTTACACTTGAAAGGTTATTGCTAGAACCAGTATACTCTAAACTTCGGGTAATCACTTGCACTTTAATTAGCAATATGGCTGTAAACTGGGATTTGTTATCCAATGAGTAACTGCTCCAAGTTTAGCGTGTGTACCAGGGGGAAGTACAGTTGTTCAGCTCTGTGTATTGAACTGGCTAACGATGGGGGATCAATGGCTAATCTCCACAGGTGGTGCTAGATTTGTGCGTTAGTTATTATTCCCTGATTCACAGAGATATCATGTAACTATTAGATCACTAGGCTTGTAAAACTTATTTGGAAAGAGGCCACTGAATGTACAGTTGGAATTTTTGTTTATTCCCCTTAAAGTGTATATCCAGTAATGAACAGTTTGCCTCTAGCAAATCAGATAGCAAGTTCTTTGTTTTCGATATTACCACAAGGCATCAATCAATTCTGTGTTCTGACTCACCAAACACACACTTCTTTAGTGAAATTAAAACATCAAAGTAGGAAATAAATACATCCTAGATAACAGCAAAGTAATGTTTTCTTATGAAGACTTTGCTTTCAAGTGATTCTCAGATCTCCAAAAATATTTTTTAAGTGAATATAAATCCTATTTGACACCATGGAAATAAAGAAAAAACCATTTGGGAGAGGTAGCATGGTAGTTGGTGGGGTCTTTGTCAGATTCTGCCATGGTGTACAGGGGCCAAGGCCAGAAGGTGCAGCCCATCAGCCTCATCTTCAGATACTTGTGGAATAGATCCTGGATTCAGGTGTGGCTCCGTGAACATGTGAGTGTGTGGATAAAGGGCCGGTTATTGGGTTTGATGAGTACATGAACCTTGTATTAGATGATGCAGAAGAAATTCGTTCTAAAAGAAAGTCAAGAAAACAAGTGAGTCAGATCATGCTGAAAGGAGATAATATTACTGTGCTACAAAGTGTCTCCATCTAGAAATGATCACTGAATTAAGACAGCAGCAAAGTGAGGTGGTGGCAATGGCAATTCCGATAATATGTAAAAAAGGCAGCCGATTAAATGATTTGCACTGGGAGTATTTGTAAAACATTTGTTCATATTGCTTTGACTACCCTTATGTTTTTACTGGAGGCCAATAAATGTTGGGTTGTTTTTATTAAGGAAAAAAAAAAAAGAAAGAACAAAAGACAAAGAAAAAACCATTTGGGATAAAATAGTGACAATGAGAAAGGGAACCACACTTAGATCTTTCCCCCCAAACAATCCCCTAAAAGAATCAAACCTAGACTTTACTACTTATTAGTGACCCTTAAGGAAAAATTTATCTTCCAAGAGTAATGAGAAGTTTGGAGTAGAAGCATCTGGAGCTAACACTCAGATATTAGAATTATTCCCACCTACCCTGCTTCTTAAAAAAATAAAAAGTCACATGAAGATGTGATACTTTTGCACTGAATATTTCAGTGGGAAAACACATTCAAAATGGTATCAGCAGTGGCACAGGGCCAGAGTGCATATTTGGTAAGGGTGTAAAATTTGGAGAAAGAAGAAACGCTTTTACTCTGTTCATGTTCAAAATCTCCTTTCCCCTCTAGAATTTTTCTTTTTGGCAATATAACATGCTAAATTATCAGACAATTACATACTAAAATTAGTCTTGAATATAGTTTTAATACTTTCCATAGTAGATCCAAAGAACTTCCAGGCCAAGGAAGGCTGAGAAATCTGTATCTATATATTCGTGTCTATATTGGCAGATGCTCTATCTGCACCTTTAGTAGCCATGGATTTTATCTTTATCCTACCCCTTCTCTTCCCCTTCTTTTCTCTTCCTTTCTCTTCTTTTTTGGTACTGGGAATTGAACCCAGGGCCTTTGCATTGAACTACATCTCCAGTCCTTTTTATTTTATTTTAAGATAGGATCTTCCTAAGTTACTAAATTGAGACTGTGCCCAAACTTGTGATTCTCCTGCCTCAGCTTCCCAGAGTGCCAGGGCTACATTACAGGTATGTGTCAATACACCTGGCTTTAGGGTTGTAATTTTCAAACAAAATTTATTTGGTTCCCCTCCCAGGGTACTGGGATTATAGGCATGTATCACCAGGCCTGGTTTCATTTTGATCAAATTTCTTATGCTATTAAATTGCATCCTAATTTTTAAAAAATTTATGAACTTTCTTAAAATATTAATTTTAAGCAGGGGTAAAATAACAGGGGACAAAGTATCTCTCCCACTTGTACTTATGTAGCTAATAGCTTTAAGGATTGATCACTGAAAAGAGATCACAACTTTCAGAAAAAGTTAAAACACCAATCAGAGGTTGTCATGTTTATTTCTAATGCCCTCAAAATCCAAAAATCAATTTTCATATAAAAATAAGTCCTAAATCTACTCCTTAATTTGGATTATATACATTTTAGCTTTCTAATACTAGGTACGCTTGAAATAGGGCCTTTACAAATTTTTTGAGCACATTTATGTTGATGTTTAGTATGCCAGGCAATTTGCTTAATTGATTTTACGGAAGCAAGTACAAAGGATACTTACAGTAACATCTTACTCACATTTTCCCTCTGGATATTTCTTCCTACTTACTTGAAAGGAAGTAGAGGCCTTATTTAAATGTCTTTAACTGTGCAGGAAGTTTTCTATATAATTCTGCTCAAATGAAGGTTGAGGATGTAATTGGTAAACATATTTCAGATAATTTAAAAGAATTTATCCAAAAGTTTGGCAGGTAAAAGGTGATGTTGGTAAAGCTGCTAATTTTTAATAGTTCTCCTTTATTCTTATTTAAAAGGTGGTAGAACTTTTTATTTCACAATGAAAGAAAAAATTACTTTGCTTATTAAAATATCCCCAGTTGGCCAGGTATGGTGGTGCATTCCTGTAATTCCAGGACTTGGGAGACTGGGACAGGAGTATCACTGCAAGTTCAAGGCCAACCTGAACAACCCAGCAAGACTCTGTCTCAAAATAAAACATATTCCCAGTTTTTGTCCCTATTATCTTTTGGCTAACACTACTTAACAAATAATGTCATGAAAGTAATTGTGTTTTTGTTTTTTATTTTGCTCCTTGGCATGACTCTAAAGACATTATAGAAAAGGTCTTAAGAATTTCCAAGTTGAAGGATAGCATTTCTAGTTCAAATCAGTTCTAGCCTGGTTGGATTCTGTATGTTGAGCACAGATGTGTAATAATAATCTAGAGGTCACAACAACCTTTTGGGTATTTGGTTTGAGTCTTGAAATGTTAGTGTACCTTTTAAGAGTAATTTTTAAAACTTGAGTCGTATCATCATCAAATTATGTTAAGCTTCTGTTCATAGTCAAAGGGTTAGTATTCATACAATTATAAATTTGAGGCCGGCGGTTTAGCTCAGCAGCTGAAGCACCTGCCTGGAAAGTGCAAGGTCGTGAGTTCGATCCTGGTACCAAAAAAAAAAAAAAAAATAGTAAATTCGATTGTAAGCATTGATCTATCATTTTCATAGCCAACTGTTTTTTTTGGCAGGGAGTGGGTGGGGACCGGAAATCAAACTCAGGATCTTGTGCTTGCCAGGCAGGCAGTATGCCACTGAGCTATATCCCTGGCCCCTGCCAACTCTTAATAATTACTATGCATAAGAACTGATTAGAACCTTATTTTATTTTCAAAGAAGGCACCGTTACTTATCTTTTAGACTAATAGTATTACATTAATGCTTGGCATTTATGTGGCATATATATTTAACAAATGTTTATCATGTGTGCAAATTTTGTTGAATATATGTAAGATGTATGTATGAGGATAGGGAAAAGACAAGTATTGTAACAATGTTATTTGAATTTGTCTCTGGGCATTGAGACCTTATGTTAAACTTTAAAAAGTATTTTCCTGTTTTGGATACCATGAATATGTAATCAGGAAAAAAAGTGTATGAAATGTCCATGTAGACATACATACATATAGGAATTATGAGTAAATAACAAAGTGTTCCTTGAAAGAAAAATTCAGGGGCTGGAGATATAGCTCAGTGGCAGAGCATGTACCTGTTAGCATAAGTGAGGAGGTGTGACTTTAATTCCCAGCACCAAACAAAACCCATGTTACTTTCTGATAAATTCTTAGTGAGCAACCCAAATCTTCGAGGAGCAAGAAGTGAATAACCTTCGATTGTAGAGGGAAAAACCTCTTAGATACAGTTGTCAGAAAATGGAAAGTTATCCCTGTAAGCTTATAATCTGCTTATGACATTAGAAAGGCATTGAGTGATACTTAATGATTTTGGAGGTCTTGTAAAGGCAGGAAATGGAAGGAAAAGCCCATCAGAATCAAAGTGGGACTGCAGGTTGTCTTCTAGAGTGCTGGTAAGCAAGGTTTTTTTATGTGTTTAATAGTGGCATTCTATTTTTCAGTCACAGTGAAATCATGAAATTAACTGTATTGCAGTTCATAAGAAGAACAGAAATTCTTACAACTTAGACTGACTTGTTTATGGAATTAAAAATGTCAGTGAGCCCTGACATAGTGGTGCCCACGTGTAGTCCCAGGACTCAGGAAACTGAAGCAGGAGGATCACTATGAATTTGAGGCCATCCTGTGCTACATGAGTTCAAGGCCAGCCTGGAATACATAGCGAGACCCTGTCTCCAAAACAAAACAAAAAAAGTCAATGAAAACCGACTACTGCTTTTAACCACTAAAATAATCAGTATTCACTGGGCATGATGGGACATGCTCATAATGGCAGCTACTTGGAAGGCTGAGACGAGAGGGTCACTAGTTCAGAGCTAGCATGGCAACTTAGAGAGACCCTATCTCAAAATAATAAAAGGACTAGGGATGTGACTCAGTGGTAGAACGCTTGCCTACCATGTGCAAGGCCGTGGGTTCAGTCCCTAGGACTGCAGTCAGTCAGTCAGTATCAATATCTGAGCATATTTGGGCAGCACAGAGACAATTTATAAAACTTTCATTTTTATATCTTTTGGAGCTCACAAAATACATGTGTTTACCTTAACTTATTCCATCCTCAAATACATAAGATTGAAGGTATTCCCATTTTAAAAATGGGAAACCTTATACAATACCATGAGTTAGCCAGAAGTGAAATTAGAATAAATATAGTCCAATCTTTGCAGACTTGTTTGAGTACCTTTGTGGGCCAGGTTCTTTCCAGAGGCTGAGGTTAGAGAATTGAGTATGTTGGCATTTCTGCCTTTGGTACACTGCCCCCCACCCCCACCCCATGGTTGTCAGAGCTCTTCTCTTGGGCTTACCTTGCCAACACCAATAGTATCTTAGGAGGGACAACTCCTGATGCCCTGGCTTCTGGCACCCAGACACTCAGCCTGAGGTGGTTCCACATCGTCCTCATGGGGTGCCCCCAGCTGTGCCTCTCCCAAAACCGTGTCCTCTAAGCAGCATCACTGCTTACCTGGCCATTCCTGCCTGCCTACAGATCCAGTGTGTGAGGTTGCAGAATTCCTTATCCTCGAGCCCATTCTTTCTGCTCTTGTGAGTTGAAAGGCTGGACTTGACATTAGGCCCTAGGTAGAATTAGAAAACTGGATAACCAAACTGTTGCCTGTGTGCAAGAGGTTGCCCCCCTCATTTGGGGCCTTCTCTTTCCAGTTAACTAGAGGTTAGATGCACTGAAAATGAAAGTGCCGTCAGTGGCCTTAGAGTAGTCAGAAAACAGAAATACTGTTTCACTGTGCTTGTAAGCAGCCCCATCTTGACATCTTGAGTTTTCCAAAGCATTAGAGAGCTTATCATCTTTTCTTTTTTTTTTTTTTTTTTTTTTTTGGTAGTGGGGATTGAACTCCTGACTTTGTGCTTGCCAAGCAGGTGCTTAGAGAGCTTATTATCAAAACCAGCATTACATGTATGTGGTATGTTCTATATAAATGGTAGCTGTATGCTTTCCCCCTAATACAGCAGTTGAAATTTCAGTTAGCACTTTTAAATTTTTTCCAGTAGCTGCCTTTTCCAGCAAAGTCAAAGTCAGCATGCTAAATGTTTTCTTCAGCACTTATTGCTGTCACATCAGAACATCAGAATGTTTATGAGGAAAGAAATAAATCTGAGAGGTACTGAATTAGTTTTGTTTTGTCTCATTCCTTACTGCCACTGTTAGCCTAGCTTAGTTTCTAAGTATTGATCTGGTGACCTGAAGGTCACCTAGACCCTTGTTAATCTGCCCAATACGAAGGTACTCTTTTTGTTTGTTTGTTTTTTTAAACGTATTTCTGTTTAAGGGACAGGGGAGATGGGAGGGGAAATGAATAGGGATAGCAAAAGAGAGATGAAAGTAGATTTCATTCATTCATTCTGTAACAGATTTTTTTTTTAAGGTACTGGGTATTGAACCCAAGGCCTCCCATGTGCTAGGTAAGCATTCTACCACTGAGCTACATCCTCAATCCTCATTCTATGACAGATTTTAATTACATGCCTCCCGTATTCTGAGCATTGTTCTTGATGCTATGTGTACAACAATGAACAAGACAGGCAAGGGGGAAAGGAGAGAAACTTCCATAGGATCTAAAAAAGGGGAACAGATATAATACTGGAAATGGCCTGGGGAGAGAATTTAAGTGCTCAGAGGCCTCACTCAGATCTTAATTTTGAGCTAAAGGTCTGCATTACACAAAGTTTCTATCCTTGTGAAGGCCTGGGAGAAATATATCCCAGGCATAAGCAACTGCCAGAGCAATAGCCTTCAGCTAGGAGTGAATTTTGTTTGTACAGAAACTGCAAAAGGAAGGCCTGCGCCTGGAGCTTGAGAACAAGCAGGGAGGAGCAGCTCAGAACAAGGCTGGAGAGGAAACCAGCACCCTCAGGTCATGAAAGGTGCGGTGGACCCTGGGAAGGATTTTGGATTTTATTCTGAGCACACGGAAACCTTGGACATTACACGGAAGAGTGATGTGCTCTGAAAGCAGTTAATCTGGCAGTAAGGACAGCAGACTGACAGGAGCAAGAGTGGAAATAGGAGGACCAGTTAGGCTGTTGAAGTGGCTCAGTCAGAGAGGTAATGATAGTTGGGACCAGGATGGTGATATCATGACCCAGCCCCTATTGTAAGTAGACATTTTTCTGACTTCCTATATACTTCTTCACTGCAGTCTTTAGGGTTAATCAGCTGTGCATTTGAATTCAAAGAAAGTAACATTTGGAACTAGCATATAGTTCTATGATTTCTAGGAACCATTTTCTAAAATTACCAAAGTTTCTGACAAGTACTGACTAAAACATCTGATTTCTTTTTGGCTTACTTCTATGTACTCATTCTATCTAAATTTATAATAGGTATCCAGATGTTTACCAAAAGTTGTATATAGTTGTTTATTAGAATATTTATTATCTTATTACAAAAACACTGCTGCAGAAAATACAACAAAATATATTTTTAAAAATAGCATATCTCACTATCCAGGTAAACATTTTGTTTCTTTATTGGACAGATATTTATTTCCAAGTGATTGCTGTTTTTGAAAGAAGTAAATTTTCTAAATAGTAGTTTTTATACAAGTCAGTAGTTAAGTAGTTTGTTTCATTTATTTTTTCAAAGTAAATTTTTAAGGTGTTGAATCATTTCCTTATTTTCGTTTCAGCAGCTGCTGTCATTGGTTGAAAAACCAAGTTTCAATTAGGCATATATTACATGACTCTTAGATTACCTTGTCCATGTTTTTAGCCAGATTTTTAATAATGATCTTGAAATGTTCATCAAGCTGATGGCAGATAAGTCTGAGAAGTCAATTTTTTTGTTTCTGTTTTTGTTTTTCTGGCCTTGTCTTTGTCTTAGAGCTGTAACTTGGTAAACTTCGACAGAATTCAAATATCAATTAAATATCAATTTGCTAATTAAGTTAGATTGCTTCTAAGATTATTGTGATTTATTTCAGCTTATAGCATTATCTTTTTTGACTTGTTCATTTATTTGTTTAAGACAGGGTCTTGTTTTATAGTCCAGAGTTCAGGCTAGCCTTGAACTTGCTATGTACTCCAGGCTGGCCTCCAACTCGTGATTCTCCTGCCTCAGCCCCCACAGTGCTGGGAGTACAGGGGTGCATTACCAGGCACAGCTTTTATCTTCTAAATGTTAGGAATACTGTGTCTTCTAAAAATTTTTGGCACTGATTTGATCTTAATATATTCAAGAATATAAAGGTATATTCAAGAAAATAGAAATTCCTTTTGAAATGTGTTTGTCCTGCATGCAGGCTAAAATGTAATTATGATTCTTGATTATTTTGCAGACCTCCAAGGAAGATCTTCTGCAAGCTGATTTTGAAGGTGCTTTAAAGTTCTTCAGAGTTCAGCTTCCAAAGAGATACAGAGCAGAGGAAAATGCAAGAAGATTAATGGAGCAGGCTTGCAACATCAAAGTAAGATACATGAATTTATATATGATGAAGATATAATGTAAATGCAGAATATCATAGCAAATTATGTGAAACTCCTTTTATATATGTTGTAGGGTTTTGACAGTGTTTAAACTGATGATTTTGTATAAACTAGTCTCTTCCAGACTTTTTTTTGGTCAGGGTAGTGAATACATAGTTGCTATATCAAACGACAGGTTCAGATTTTAACAATAAGAGTCAAATATTTATCTTTTTTTTTTTTTTTTTGCGGTACTGGGGATTGAACTCACAACCTCACACCTGCCAGGGCAGACGCTTAAGCCACTGAGCCAAACTTCCAGCCCTGGTTTTTTTTTGAGGCAGGGTCGCACTGTGTAGCTCAGGCCGGCCTTGCGCTCGCGTTGTAGCCCAGGCCGGCCTCGAACTAACAACACTCCTCCTACCTCAGCCTCCCGAGTGCTGGGATTCAAATATTTATCTTATAGGTAGGGCTCTAGAAAGGGCTGCTGTGGTAGTGGTTTCCATGACAGAAGACTTAGTATTTCACTTTTGCCATATGTTTTGAGATTATTTAGGACAAAGCAAGAAAAGCCTATTTAAGCAAGCTTTCATTTATCTAAACAATCTAGAAAGATTGAATCTTTATTCCCATCCTACATTGCCAAATGTCTGTCATCACACTGGTCTATGTCACATGTCTGATAAAAGAAGTCTTTTTTTTTTCCCTGAGGTGGAGGTTGTACCAGAAATCGAACTCAGGACCTCATGCTTGCCAGGCAGGCACTGCAACACTGAGCTAAATCCCTGGCCCAAAACTAAATAAATCTTATAATTTAATTTTAAACTGAAAACTATCTGGAAAGTTTTAATATTAAGGTAAGAGAGCACACTTTTAAAATAGTGGGAACCAAGTGACTGTGGTGATGCACACCTATAATCTCAGCATGAGGGAGGCTGAGGCAGGAGAATTGCTACACGTTCGAGGCCAGCGTGGCACTACATAGTGAGTTCAAGGCCAGCCTGACTACATAATGAGACCCAGTCTAAAAGCAAAGAAAGAAAATAAAAAAGTAGTTGAAACCAATTTATTAATATTAATTCTTAAATCTCTGAAATAAACTAGGGAATCTTGTTATCTAACCATGACACAAATGTAAATTGGTTTTATAAACATATGGACAGATAAGTCTTTTGGACCTTATATTTCTTGCAGGGAAAAAAATACAATTAAACAATTAACACAATAAATGATTTACTAATAAAAAGGCAATAATAGTTATGAAAAAGAGAAAAATGGGAAAGAGGAGAGACTGGATTGGTGATGGGATAGAAAGTTGTGATTGTTATTAGATAGGATAGACCTCATGGAGAATGTGATTGAGTCATGGAGTTGTTCATGGAGACATCTGGGTGAGGGACATTCCAGAGACTGCACCAGCTGGTTCAAAGGCCCTAAGGCTTGTTTACTCCTGGATTTGAGCAAAAAGGCTAATGTGGCTGGAATGAAGTGAGTTAAATCAGAGTAGCAGGAAAGGAAGTTAGAGTGCCTACTAGGAACCAGAAATTGTGACTATTTGTGATGATTTAGGCTTTACTTTGAAGTGGGGATCCTTGCAGGATTTTGAGAAGAGTTCTTTTAAGTACCATACTCACTATACAACTTTTTTAGTGTAATACTTTTTTTTCTATTTTAACCTATTTTAAAGTAAATTACAAATGTTAGCACAATTCCATGCTGCAAGTAAATAAGCAGAAAAAAAAAATAGTCAAATGCACCTTGTATTCAGAAGGATCATTTTCCAAGTATGACAGGAAAAACAGGCCTCTAAAGTCTTCATCCTGAATTGTAAACTCTTCAAAGCCTTTGAGACCTTTTATTTGGCTGGACCAAGGTCTAAGCCTCTAAACCATTTTGGTTATTGCAGTGGACATGTTGCCTGTGATTGAATTTTGTAGGAGGTAAGTTTGAAAGTAGGCCTCAGCCCACTGGTTGTTCCAAAAACACTAGAGAGGCTTCAGCTAAGCAAAAATCAAAAAATAATGTTGGCCCATCAGACTTGACTTTAGTCACTTGGTTGCTTAGTCATGACCTAAGTGAAAGATGCATAAAGTGCCTAATCTAAACAGCCTGCATTGTTCAGGAAGTCAGATTTTTATTGAGTGTATTATTCAGTTTTCATCTTTAGTTAAAAATCCTATTACAGAGCTTCTCAAATTTAGATTTTGGCTTTCGAGATTCTGAATCACCACATATGTGAATTTCTTTGTATGAACATATGAGTATTTTGTTTTTCCTAATAAGACAATATATAAGGTTTCATTTTCTGAAAGGGAATTCAGTGACTCAAAAAGGCTGGCCTCTATATTGTGGGGCAGTCTTAAAACTGGCAAGTAAATTCAACATTAAAAGAATATCAGAAGTTACAAATGGGCTACCTGCCGGGCATGGTGGCTCATGCCTTTAATCCCAGCACTCGGGAGGCTGAGGTAGGTGGAGCATCATGAGTTCGAGGCCAGCTTGGGCTACAATGTGAGCAGCGCCGGCCTGAACTACATAGTGCAACCCTGTCTCAAAAAACTAGGACTGGGGGTTTGGCTCAGTGGCTTAAGCATCTGTCTGGCAGGTGCAAGGTTGTAAATTCAATTCCCGGTACCAAAAAAAAAAAAAAAACACAAAAAAACAAATGGGATACCTATACACACTCACATGCATGTATACGTAACCTTTATAATTCTTGATCTGATTGCCCATTTTCCTACAAATGTTATTTTATATCATTTATATTCAAGTTGGATTTATGAAATTACCAGTATTATTCGTCAAAAGCTATCAGTCTTTAAATGTTGTATATGATTTAATTCCATGTTATATACTTCCTTAAAATTCAAATCAGTGCTATGTAGATAGATAATGAAGTACTAAAACTTTGACTCTTTTAAAGATATTGAATTTACCTAGCTGACATTGCTCTGATAAAATTAAAAGATGAAGAAAAAGAATGAAACATCTATAGTTCAAAGCTGTGATGATGGACCTTTCAGAGTCTTCAGTGATAGCAAACAGCCTGCTGCAGCTCACATGCCTTAGGTTTACCACCACAGGTTTACAGTATTATATGTCCATTGGTTTTATAACCTTGTAAACCTTTCCTGAGAATTACTTTCCAGAGGCTGGAAAGCAGGTCTTTTTTGGAATGTTGCCATGCCACATTTATAATGGATTTTACTAGTGAAAAGTTATAAGCACATTATCCAAAATATTCTTTTGATATATCCTCAAAATAGAATGTTTTAAAATATAAATTACCCTATTTAATTTGTATTTTATTAGTAAAATAACTTGAGCAAAATTAAAACTGCAAAGTCCAACATTTGTTTAAACTTAAACATTCGCTTACGGAAGATCATTTATTGAGTGCCCATTTTGTGCCAAGAACTATGCAGATGAGACCCGAAGGATTATTTACAGTGAGTACAGGAAGGCAGAAGGATGATCCATGCAGAAAATATGCAGGAACTCATAGGAAGAAAATGCGAAATAGTCCAAGACTTCTGTTTAGGTTGGAGATTAGGGTGTGCAGAGCAAGAGGGAGTAAGGAGAAGTAGATAGATTAGAGAGGTAAGCAGGAATCTGCTGTGGAGAGCTGTGTAATCAATGGTAGGCAGTTTGAATTCTATCCTGAGGTGGGGAATTGTAGGCACTGAGAGGCTTTGAGTAGAAGCCAAAAGTGATTACATTTATGTTTTAGAAAGGTCATTCTGCTGCCAGGTGGACAATGGATTGAAGATATATATTAAGATATTAATAACAGACCATTTTGGGCACTGTTGCAATAATCTAGGTGAGAAGTGACCAGAATGTTTGCTGTGGGGTGGAGAGAGATGAATGAGAAGTATTCAAGAGATAGAATCACAGATCTTAGTGATTACAAGACAGCATTAAGACAGAGGGAATGAATCAGTGATAACATTCAGCATTCTACTTAGAGAGTTTGGCAGTGATCACATTGAGAAAGGAAATGAACAAAAAAGAACAAATTACTTGGATGGAATGAGTTAAATTTGGGATATGTTAAGTTTATGGTACATATCCACAAACTTGTATAATATTCACTATACAAATGGATATCACATAAGATCTGGGTTAAATGTGGACATTTGGAAGCAGTTAGCATTGAGAGTGGGTGAATTCTCATAGAGAAGTGCCTAAGAGAGAAAAGTTTAGGATAGGCACTTTAACATATATCAGATGGGCTAAGTAGAAGCTGTTAAGACTAAGAAGACAGGGCAAAAGAAGCCCAAAGGAGTATGAAATATGAGTACCAAGGGAAAGGTATTTGTTTTCAAGAAGAAAGGAGATGTGTGCGAGGCACTGGGAAAAAAAACAAACAAAAAAGTGATGAAGGAGCAAAAAGAAGATAAAGACAATGTCATTGGTGCCCAGCAGCCATGTAAGGTACTAAGGAGTGGCAAGTGGTTATTGTGCAATAGTTAGTGATCAAAAGGTCCTTGATGGTTTTAGTGACAGCATTTTCAGTGGAGTAATGAAATATAAGAGCCAGTGATTAAATGAGTAAATAGGAGATGGATAAATAGGAGATATAAAAATGAGATTTTTTTTTTAAAAGATTAGCAGGAGGACAGGATGCATAATGGGAGAAAAAGCTAGCAAGCCAGATAGTAAATGAGAGGGAGGGAAGAAAAGAGAGAAGAGAGAGGGGAGAGAGAGAGAGAGAGAGAGAGAGAGAGAGAGAGAGAGAGAGAGAGAAGCACAAGGCTAAGATGGATTTCTGGAGGATGGAAAAGATGAATCTTTAAATGATTAAAAATTAACAAATGTTTCTTCATTGAGCACTTAATATATATGCCAGGCACTGTGCTAGATCCATCGAATACAAAGTTGAGCAAAAGCAGAGATGCTTTCTGAACTGAGAATTTGTAATGCTGTCAGAAAAATGTTAATTAGATAATCACAGTAATAAATGTATATTTATAGTGACACAAATATTCAAAAGCGATACAAAGATACATGAAAGCAAAAAACAAAGGAACTTGATTTTAACTCAGTGACTTTTGGGAAAGCCTTCTTGAACTGAGACAATGAGGCATTCCAGACTGAGGGAGCTGCATGTGCAAACCTGGGAGAAAGGAGAGAGTACAAGTGAAGTTTTACAAACCAGGGGAAGAAGGCCAGTGTGATTGTAGAGTGATGAGGGTTGATGCGTACGGTCCAGACCATGTTCATCTATCTCTGAGAAGGCCCACACCAAGAGAAAATGTGAAGATTAAAGAAATACACAATAGAGAGAAACCTCTGAGGAGGGAGAGGTTTGCCTCAAAAGAATGGTCTTTCTTCCATTACAGCAGGAGAAAGTAAGCAGAGATGTTTGGGCTAGAGGTGAAAGTGTAGTGTAGGGAGGAGGAAAATGAAGATACTCCATTTGAAGTATTGTTATTTCTGTTAATAAGCAGTATCAAGAATGAAGGGAATATAGTGGAGAGAGAGGTTTGAAAATCATGGAAAAGCATTTGCATTGAACAAAAGAACTGACTGGAAAAACACAAAGGAATAGTTGAGTAATATTATTGGAGACTGTGAATTTGTGTGCAAAAATCTGCAGTGTTTTGTGAGTCTTTCTAGAAATATGCAGCAGTACCAATGTATACATGGAAAAAGCAGACAGTAATTTTAACCAGAGTTTAGGTTTTCCAGCAGGAGGCAAAGGAATGACAATGGGACTCCGGCAGTGATGTGCTAGTAAAATGTATCTTAGGTAGGGGATACAAGGAAGGAGAGAAGGAGACCTCCCCTATTTGTAGCTTTTGCCAGTTTCCATGGTGTAAATATTCCCCATGTGGCCAATTTTAAGCTACCAGTGATTTAACAACCATATCACATAATTTCTGACTGTTAACAGTCACTTTTCCCAAGCTTCTGGTTCCAGCAGTAGCTCAGTGTCAGGGAGGTGTCAAGTGGTGGATAATGGAGACTGATAGGAAAGAAAAGGAAGACAAATTAGGACTGAGCGACTATAAAATGTTGAACTCTTTGAACAGGAAAAATGGTGGAGGAGGAGCTTCTATGACTTGTTTGTGGTTACGCAAGAAAAAAACATCTTTTCTTCAAAAATTCTTTTTTTTTTTTTTTTTTTGCGGCACCAGGGATTGAACTCACAACCTCGCGCCTGCCAGGGCAGGCGCTTAAGGCACTGAGCCAAACTCCCAGCCCTGGTTTTTTGAGGCAGGGTCGCATTATGTAGCTCAGGCCAGCCTTGCGCTCGCATTGTAGCCCAAGCCGGCCTCGAACCCACAACGCTCCGTCTACCTCAGCCTCCCGAGTGCTGGGATTAAAAAATTCTTAAAGATAGTTTTCTGCCACTAGAAGGCAATACTGTGTTCACATTTTTCAGTTATCACGTCAGGATAATTGGTGGTATCAAAACCATGCTAGTCACTATTTTGACATTCTAGAGCATCTCCTATGATCTCCTTCTCTTTGTCCCAACCTTTCCACCATTGATACCACTTTAATTACCTAACCAAAGCTTCTCAACACATTGTAGAGGAGGAATAAGCAAAGATGGTACAGGCAAAGAGTAGGGGGAGTGAGGAGGGCCCCTAGTGGCTTTGCATAGAATCCTAAACTGGCATCTTCCTACTCTGCTCAGAAGGTAAGGTAGCTGCCAATGACAGATGTCATGGTAACTCCTTGCCTCAGAAATTCTAACCTACCCTCCAGCTCAGTTACCTGTGTATGATGCTGGACTGTCTCCCGCACTCTCAGAATGGACAAATACAATTTGATACGACTCTTCACAAATCTTGGTTTTAATAGGATTATGGTAAATTCCTTTATCTACACTTTAATGTTTTCCCATCTAAGACCTTCATCCAAATTTGTAATCATGGATTTAAGTTTATTTATTTATTTTTTATTTTTTTTTGTTGTTACTGGGAATCGAACTCACGACCTTGCACTTACCAGGCAGGCACTTGTGCTGCTGAGCTGAATCCCCAGCCCTTGAATTTATTTAAAAACAACTTTCATTCTAAAACAAAACTGTGAAATACATTTCATATTTAAAGCAATTTGCCTCTAATTTCATCACAGTTTGCTACTTACTGCTCGCTGTTGTTGCTGTCTAGAAGCAAGAATCTACCCTTCCAAACAGAACCTTTCTTTGAAGTGAAACCTCTCAGAAACTTTTGTTAACTCTGTGGATCTAAAATGTGCCCTGTTAAGTTCATCACTGAAAATACTCACTTTTTAATTAAATTGTGTTGTGTATACTCTTCCTATAAAGATCGCTATACATTCATAATCACGCTTGAGACGCTTGTTTTAATGTATCGTAATCTGCTGGAGAAATGTTTATTATGTTGTAGGGCATAGAGATATAATCATTAGTAACAAATGATAATGAAGCTCCTCCAGCCCCTTCGAGGCCTCTTAGCATTCATCATCCTCAATGCACCTCAGATTTGGGGTGTTGTTTTGGTTTTTCCCCAATGAGCAAGAAACATGTAAATGTTGGATGTGCTCTGAACAGTGCTAACAGGTGGAGAAGCAGGATATAGCTTCAGACGCCCAGGTGTCAGGCCTCTTCCCCATGTAGGAAACTCAACTTTGATGCTGCTCTTAATCAGCTGGAGTGGATGTTCCCTTTATTTGCTTCTGCCATTTTATTTCTACCCTTAGAACTACTCTGCCAGTCATTTCTGCTAGTTCATTAAAAAGAAACTCATACAGACATTTTAAAATAAACTTGATGGGTGAACTGAGTATTGTACCATGAACTATTCTGTATGGAGATATTCACCTTTCCTTCCCCAGTGAAAAGTAAGTGGATACAAAAGCTGATTTTTAATGGATATCTCTTTTATTAGAAAAGGAATTAGTAAATAATAGGAGTAAATCTGTATGACCTTATATGCATTCCAAAATCGGTACTCTATGCTTTCTGCATTTAATTAACAACAACAAAAAAATAACAGAATTATTGGTCTTACCAAGTAGTTTCTCACTCTTCAAAAACTTAAGTGTTCTTTCTTCTTCTGCACCTAATTCATTCCTAACACTCTCATAAAGACTTAGTAAGATTGATGATTATATTGTTAAATGGGAGTTTTCATATTTCAGATACCTTTCTGATATGTTTTGTCAGTATTCTTTTACCTAATTGCTAAAATTTATACTTATCAATTTTGGAGAATAAAGTTAGAATTTGTCTTCAATGTTGGAAGCAGCCATAAAATTTTTTTCCACAATTGTTTACAATAAGATCTGCATTTCCTTGATTTTGTGTATTTATTTTACTATTAAAATTTATATTGAGATTATATTTTAAGTGTACTTTTAGTTTGTGTTCAGAATCTGATTTAGACAAGACAATAATGTTCTTCTGTGCCTCTGTTGCTGCCTACTGCATATAATTTAATTTTGTTCTTTTAGTAGAATAAAAATAACTTTAAATGCCTTACGTGTATAGAACAGGTTAGGTTAAGAAGACTGGGCTATTAGATTCTGGGACTTAGATGCTCCTCAACATAAGATATAGTGCCTCCTAATAAATCCACAATGACCTGAAAATATCACGACGTCACAAATGTGTTTGATGTACCCAGCCTATGAACCTTCATAGTCTAGCAGCGCAGTGTACTGCAGACTAGGAGGAGCTTACCCTTGCATTGTGTAAGTGACTAGAAGCTGCACTGTGAGGCTGTAGTGCCTATCACTAGCACAGGGAAAGGTTGAAATTCAAAATTTGAAGTATAGTTTCTACTGACTACATACTACTTTAACATCACGAGAAAACTGAAAAATTCTTTAACCATGATAAATTGAGGACTGTCTATATTCCAAACTTTACCACAACTGTTTCAGATACTAGTGTATCTACCCTGGGCTAAAAAGTATAATTGTATTATATTTATTTAGGTGTTACTCATATTCTCATTTCCTCAACTCTTGGATCCATTTGACCGGCAAATATTGAATCTACTTAATAGTCTAGAGAACCTATTTGTTCTACTGTGCTCCTCACATCCTCTGCTGTAAAGTTTTGTTCATTTTAAAATGGTGGAAACAATCATAGCAACTCAAAAAAAAAATGGTGAACAATTTCAGATGATACATATCTCCAACTGCTTTTTGTCAAGCTTTCTGGAATTCCACTTAAAGGCAAACAAACTACTGAGGAGGAAAACTGTATTTCTTGCTGTAGTTACAGGTTGTGATTAAATGGACAGTATTTTCTCCTTGACAAGTCCTCTGGCTTATGGACTTTCTATCCCCACCTCTGTGGAAGGAGAGAGGCATTTCCCTTACCTGGAACTTCTAGCCTTGTGCTTTTTCTCTTTTCTCTGCTTCAGACACTTGCTATCCAAATTGTTGTATGTACCTCCAGTAGTCTATTTCACATACTTGTTTATTTGTTTGTTTGTTTTGATTATTATAATGTGAAGGAAGCTTGGCAGATGAACCACATTAGGGGTAGTACAGTTTAGGGAAGGGAAGCTAAGAGAAGCTTTCCATTATTTAATTTGGCCCAAGGCCAACTCATTTATTTGTTGTTGTTGTTGTTATTGTTTTAATGGCACCAGGGATCAAACTCACAGCCTCACTCCTACCAGGGAGGTGCTTAAGCCACTGAGCCAAACTCCAGGCCCTAGTTGTTCGAGGCAGGGTCACACTATGTAGTTCAGGCCAGCCTTGGCTCACATTGTAACCCAAGCCGGCTCACAACGCTCCTCCTACCTCAGCCTCCCGAGTGCTGGGATTAAAGGCATGCACCACCACGCCCAGCTCTCATTTGTTTTTTTACTGATGTTTCAGAGGTACTGCATTGGCCTCTGTTACCCCTTACATTTAGCCCATGGTACTTCTTTCTGGCTCTTGCTATTTTTATCCTGCAAAGTTTAAGCTAAAGTTTTTCACCAAGTTGTTTCCTAAAGAGGCAGTACTTTCATTTCTGTTTCTCATAACTACCAGTTTCACATCTGCATTAATTTCCTAGGACAACAGATTTTTTTTTTTTTTGATACAGTGTCTCCCTGGCCTTGTAGTTCAACTCCCTATGTAGCCCATGCTGGCCTCACAGTCTCCTGATCCTTCTGCTGCATCCTCCCAAGTACTGGGATTACAAGCATGTGCCATCGCACCCCGCTTACCAAAAATTTATTTTCTAAGAGTTCTGGAGACTGTGTCAGGGGTCAGCAGCATTGGTTTCTTCTGAGGCTTCTCTCTTTGGCTTACACATACTTGTGTCCCTAGATGGTCATCTGTCTCTTTGTGTCCTAATCCCTTTTTATAAAGACACAAGTCATATTAGATTAGGGCCCAGCCTACTGACAGTACTGTATTTTATTATCTGTTTAAAGGCTTCATCTTCAACAAATTACATTTTAGACAGGGCTTTAACATATGAATTCGGCAAAGGACACAACCCAGCCCATAACCTTGCTCTTTTCATGGAGAACTAAGAGCAGATTTCTTCTTAATTTCTTTGCAAATATTCTCTTCTTCTAAACATGAAGCTTGCTTAGCCATCTGTGCTGTACCTCCAACATCTGATAACATGTGGCAATTTCCTATTTTGGTCAGCATACGCAAGTTTTCCCTTTTATTCCTAAACTCTCATATTATCTAAAAGATTTTTTTCTTCTTCTTCACAGCTTCAGCCTCCATTTCTGTGAGCCCACATTGTTGGCAGGGAATTTCCTGTGGCATGTGTTTTAGCTTGATAAAAGTTCTAATTTGCCTCACATACCCTCTGCTAGTCTGGTTTTACTGCATTAACTTCCTTATTGTCCTTTTTCTATGTTGTGCTATATTTTACATGAGCCACAACCTCCTCCATTCCATTCTTTTCCTAAATGAGAACAGTGAATTTTGCAAGTAAATACATTTTAGTACAATGTCTTGTGATAGAAGAAAGTCTATACTTTATTATGATAGAATGAGTATTTTAAGCAATAACATAATTTGAATATTATGTAAGACACAAATATTTGGTTTATTTTCTGAAATCACTTGACTAAAACTTGAATGTGTGTGCCTTACTGGGGACAGAACCCACACGTGCTAACCAAGTGCTCTATCAGTGAGATACAGCCCCATGCCCGAGTAAAATTTTTTATTTTTTTCTGTACTGGGGATTGAACCCAAGGCATTTGCACTGAGCTATATCCCACCCTCCTCCTTCTAATTTTTATTTTGAGATAGGGTCTCACTAATTTGATAAATTGCCCAGGTGGGGCTAGAATTTACAGTCCCCCTGTCTCAGCTTCCCAGAGCACTAAGTTTATAGGAATGTGCCACCATGCCCATTGAGTAAAACTTGTTATCCTAAAATATTTTATCAGATTTTAGGATGACTCTTGTTTAAGAAGCCAGATATCAGACACACCGCCATACCACCAGCAGCACCACTACCAAATGAAGAAATTTAAAAACTGCTTGGTATAGTAGGGTTTTAGAGCCTTTGACATTCATAGGTCCAGGTCCCTGACATTGCTTATCTGGACCGTGGTAGCTGCCTCGTAACTGGTCTCTCTGCCTCTATATTCTGTTCTTTCTAGTTTGCTCCACATACTACCAACCTACATTGTCTTGTGTGGAAAACTAACCTTAGTTGTTCAGTGCAGAGAATACTGCAGCTCCCTGTTCCCTGCAGGATAAGCCCCACATGCCTCAGTCTGGCACGTTTCCCCTTATCTTGCACTACAACATCCTGCCCTTGTCCCATCTTGTATCTCCTTCCTGGAATACTTTCTCTCTGGAGTACCTGGAGAAGGCAGAGGCTTTGGAGGCAGACTAATCTGTTAGAGTCTGGCTCGAAGGGCCAGGAGTTTGGCTCAGTGGCTTAAGCACCTGCTTGGCGGGCGCGAGGTTATGAGTTCGATCCCTGGTACTGACAAAAAAAAAAAGAATATGGCTCTAGTTCTTACTGACTGAGGGATCCTGAGAAAGTCGCTGAATCTCCTTGTTATGAGTTCCTCATCTGGGCGTGATCTGTTAACTTCATTGGCTCTAAAAAGAATAGTTGAAACGGTGTAAGTCAATGAGGGAAGAGAAAAACACGTTTGCCCAAACGAACACAGACACCCTTTTAAGGCAGTAGCGCATGTGCAGTACTGCAGTCGGGTTAGAGACCAATATGAACCTCCCAAAATACCCACTTTCCTAGCAGAGATACAGTTGCAGCTGACCTTTATAGTCACATATTACAGTTTTCAGTAGGAAGTGAAGGTTGAACATTATTACTGGTTTTGCAAGGTATGTGTCCTACCTCTTTTCTGGATATGTTAACTGCACCTTGTTTTAAAGAAAGGGCAGTCTTCATGTTCTTTTTTTTTTTTTTTTTTTTTTTTTTTTTTTTTTTTTGATACTGATCACCTGAAAATATGGTAGAACCAAATGAATAGTTCTACCATATTAGCTTTCCATTGATAACCAACTGGGCTGCTCAATGGTTTGCTTTAGGCAGATCTTGCCTCCTTGGTTAATGTCCCAAGTATTCTAGATAAACTGAACCTAAAAATGGATCCAAAGACACCTTTCCCCACAGAACTGGTGAAGGATCAGATGAACTAAGCGCCATGAGCCTGTTGTGAGATCATAAAGCTGGCTCTTACTCCCTCCAGCAGCCCCTTCTGTGACCACTGTGTCAGTGACACCGTGTGTTGGTAGCGCACCACACACTGCCCCTCCCTGCCTCGCTCCCACGTGTCTGAGTGCTCCTGCTTCTTGCTGCCGTACTTGCAACCTAAGGTTTCTTTTGCAGCTTGATGCACCTACATATTTTCTCCTTAACGATACTGTGCAACTTGTCATTTTTGCTTGAAGACACCACACTGTTTAACATTAACTTTGTGATGAAAACAAAGCAATTGTGTCTCTCTTCTTTGGAAGCCTGGCATGTTTATCATACAGTAATCACAGTGACACTGTGAAGTAAGTGTTCCCACTGACCCAATTTTATAGCTAAAAAACAACCACAGAATGTTAAAGTCCCTTACAAAGGCTACTTGACCTGATAAGTGACAGAGCCAAAGTTTGAATCCAGACAGACTACTTCCAGAATCTGACCTTTATTACCTCTCTTACACTCACTGTTTTTGAATTACTCTTATACTATATTGCTTAGTTTTAGGCAATAATCAAAATTTAAAAGTTGCTTAATATTACCAGTATTTATCAGTCACTCATAGGATTTAAATTACTATAGTTCAAGGTGATCATATTAAATTGCATTCATTTATTCTTTTATTTAGTAAGTACAGTATTTAGCTTTTATTATGTACTGGTCTTACTGTGATTACTGTAGTAGACTAGGTATCAGTATAAACTCTAGGCAAAATAATTAAAATATATATTTGTATATGTGGCTTAGTTAATAGGAAAACTTTTCTTCTTGAGACATGGTCGCACTATGTAGTTTGGGCTGACCTTGAAT
This sequence comes from Dasyprocta punctata, assembly GCA_004363535.1. Classification (NCBI taxonomy): domain Eukaryota; kingdom Metazoa; phylum Chordata; class Mammalia; order Rodentia; family Dasyproctidae; genus Dasyprocta; species Dasyprocta punctata. The sequence continues at coordinate 67,435 of RJWM01005158.1, read as the reverse complement.
TCACTATGTAGCCCAGGCTGGCCTCAAACTCATGGTGTTCTCTAGCCTCAGCCTCCCAACTTGCTGGGATTACAGGTATGCACCACCACGTCCGACCAGTTAACAAGAAAATCTTTATGCGCCAGAAATTCTGTCAAAACCTGAATCCTGAGGTGTAAGTGCATTCTAAAACTGTGTTTTATTCTCTACATACTTGCCGATCCCTGGTGGCCTAGTCTTTGGATTTAATAGACGAAGTCCAGGCCTCTAAAACACTTCTCTAAAAAAACCAAAACAAAAGCAAAAACACTTCTCTGTTAATGGTGAGCCGTATACTTCCCAGAGGAGTGCAGTTGGTATAGTTGCCTGTCTTGATCTTTGTGCTTGAGTTGGTAGGAGTCATGTATAGTCAGTTACTGTTTAAATTTTCATTTTATTTATTTATTTAGGTATTGGGGATTGAACTCACAACCTCGCACTTGCCAGGCAGGCACTTGTGCCGCTGAGGTATATCCCAGCCCTGTTTAAAATTTTAAATACATAGTTCATGGTAAAAGGAAAAATAGATAAGCCCTCTAAACAGAAAATACTATTTTTCAAGGCCTACAATCAGAAAAGCATTTGGCCTTCTTCAAGGAGCTGAACAAGCTAGAGCAGACTGGGTAAGAGAAGTGCTAGAGAACAGGCTGACGAGGAAGCCTGGGGACAGCGTACTTGAAAGGCCTCAAAGGCTTTGGCGAGGATTTTAAGTTTTAATCTGAGTGCGGTGCAACTCTTCTGAAAGGTTTTCAAAAGATTACCTGATTTTCTGTGAGAAAGAACTGACTGAGAGAGTATAAAATAGAGAGCCACTCTGAAGGTAGAAACTGAGAGGACACTGTTGCAGGATTCCAGAGGAGAGGGCTCTGCATAGGGAAAATTGGAAGAAAGTAATGGGTTCAGGATACATTTTATAGGCGGAGTATATTTAACCTGCTGATGTAAATTGGGTAGGTAGCTTGGGAGGGAGTAAAATATAAAGGGTTATTCCCAAGCACCTAACTGAAATAACTGACCATCCAGAGATTTGATCTGATGGAGTTAGGATGAGATAGAGGAGGATCAAGAGTGCAGTTCTAGAAATGTTAAGCTGGGCTAGGTGTGGTGGCGCTCACCTGTAGTCCCAGCACCGGGGAGGCTGAGGTGGGAGGATCACCATGAGTTCCAGGTCAGCCTAGGCTATATAATGAGTTCCTGAACTATTTGATGTAGCTATTTCCAAGAGTTTCTAGCTGGTTAGGCTCAATTCTCATGCCTTTGGTAGTATAGTGGTAGGATGCCCCCAATCCCAGCCACCCAAGTTCCTGGAATGGCTGATTCCCAGCCACCTGAGCCAAGAAATAATGCTTAGTCTGCTAGGACACAGTACTCCCGCCCCACCTGCTGGGTCACAGTGCCCATTGCTATAGCCACATACTCAGCCTTTCTCAGTTCCCCAATCACACCTTCTGTCTTGGTTACTTTTCTCTCTTGCTGGGACAAAACACCCAACACCCAAAAGGAAGGAAGGGAAGGATTATTTAGCTCACTGTTTATGGAGGTTTCAGTCTATAATCAGCTGGCTCCAAGGCAAGGTGGCATAGCACTGGGACAACTCTTTAAGGCAGCAGCCAGAGCAAAAAGGGGGAAAACAAGCCTCTTTTCCTCCCTTATAGTGTATACAGGCCACCCCGGACTTCCTAGGGCAGATGTAGCACTCACAAAATCTCTTTGCCCTCCTGTTACAGGGAAGGAGGATATTTACAAAGTTAAGAACTCTGGCTGGCTGCTGAGTCTCTCAGTTAAACTTCTAAACTTATTAAGTTGACACAGTGTATCAACCACAACACCCTCCTTTGCCTCACCTCACTTAAGCCTTTCCCACTGATTTCCCTAACCCTATGCATAAAAGACCCAGCTCAATAAACTGGACTCAGACTTTCCTTTGGAGTTACTCCAGAAAGTCCCACCTGGAACCCCAAATACAGGCTGGTGATGTTCTTCTATGGGTTGTCACTGTTTACCTAACATATAGCATATAGCTACATGTTATATGGATATTTATCTTTTATTTTACTTACTTATTTATTATTTTATTTTTTGGTGCCAGGGATTGAACTCACAACCTCGCACCTGCCAGGCAGGTGCTTAGGCCACTGAGCTAAATCCCTGGCCCTATTTTTTGAGACAGGATCTCATTATGCAGCTCAGGTTGGCCTTGAACTCACTTTGTAGCCCATGCTGGTCTTGAACTCACAACTATCCTCCTGCCTCAGCCTCCTGAGTGCTAGGATTAAAGGCGTGCACCATCCTGCCCAGCCTGGATATTTATCTTGACAATGGTTGTATTTAAGCAGAAAAGACATGCTTCAAATGCGATAAAATCAGCAGGTCAGTTTTATGGAACTAATAATCTTGGCAATCATAGAGAACCTGGGGTCATCAGAACCAAGGAAAACGAAGTAGTGGGTAAGGTCAGACAAACCTAGGAGTATCTATATACCCACGGTCCCTAAAGGGTCATAACCATAGCCCTCGCTGAGGACATCACCTCTAGGCAACTATATGCAGGTGCCCATATTCTATGTTGCTTGACTTCACCATGTTGACCATGTCTTAGAAGAGCATGACCTAAAGCAGTCAGGTTATTTAGAGGCTAGCCCATCGGCAGACCTATGCAAGTGCCTTAGTAACTGATGATGGTGACATAGTGAACTGACCAGTTGTTCTCTTAGAAAATTTTAAATTTGAGGTAGAGAGAAGAATTTGGTAGGAACAAAAATCAAATGCCTAACCGGAAAAAAGACAGGCAAAGATGACATGACTCAAGAGAAGCCATGAATAGGCAAGAGGGATGAGTAAGTAGAAGCCAACTCATGAAATTTTTTTAAAGTGTGTGTTGGCAGGGAGTGGGGGTGGATACAAAGATTTTAGCTGATGTACATAAGGGAAGAGCACCTTCACTAAATTATTGCTCTTGTGTGGATAAGGAACTCACCAGGGCTTACCAGTGCCTAATCATGGACAATTTAATATTCTCTATCTGTGTTTCTGTAGTTCTCATAAGGGCTGCGTAGACTGCTTTCCATGGACCCTGTGAGGCCCAGCCACACAGCACTGTCATGATCCTGATTTTCACTTGAAACCTTAGAATAATTGCTTCCAAGTACCACCTCCCACATACACAGAACCTCACACACAGATACTGAGGTAACTTGAGTAAATCTCTGTTCTTTGAAGCCAAAGTCCTAATTTACACAAGTACTCTGAGTTCAACTTTTATTATTTTTGCTCTGTAACTGAGACAAAGAATGCTAAACAATAGAAAAGTTTGCGCCAATCCAAGAAGATACAGACTTTGAAGAGGAAGAATCAGTCTATCTATCTATCTATCTATCTATCTATCTATCTATCTATCTATCTCATTATATAAAGATATAGGCCATTTTGCAGGCCTAAGAAATATTAATTCATAGTACTTGGTTCATAAGAGAGCAACTGGGCATAAAGTAAGAAAAAGAAATCCAAATTAAAATAATAAAGTAAGCGTTTGATATCTGTCAAAGTTTGTATCAGTGAAAACTAAGAATAGACCTTTTTATTTCTTTTTTTAAGTACTTATTTGTCATATATGTTGTTCCCATTCATCGTCGGGCATTCGTACCTACACATAGTATGTCTCTATTTTTTCCCCATTCCCCTCCCCTCTTCAACCCTTCTTCCTCTTCCATTTGCAAAAACTTTGTTTCCATTTTTTCCCTTTTATTCTCTTCTCTTTTCTTCCTTTTCCTTCCTTCAGTTCCCCTTCCGCTCCCGTTTCCCTTACCATTTGTACATTTTCTTTCTGCTTCTCAATATCTGTCCTCCTGTGTGCTCTTTATTCACCCTTTGGGTTTCTTACACAAGAGGAAACCACATGATATTTAATAGACCTTTTTATTTCTTTTTATATTAATGTTTTTATTACTACATGTTTGCAGTGTGCAGAGATTATATTTATTGTGGGAGTTTGGTATGAGAGTAGACCTTTTTTTAAAAAATGGCAGAATAAGGACCGGGAGTTTGGCTCAGTGACTTAAGCGCCTGTCTGACAGACGCGAGATTGTGAGTTCAATCCCTGGTGCCGCCAAAAAAAAAACAACAACAACAACAACAACAACAATAAAAAATGGCAGAATGAATACATATAGCATGCTGTTCTCATTGAGATAGAACTCTGGAGAGAAAAAAAATTAGAAAAAAATCCCTTTGTATCACCTTTTAAAATATCTACCTAAATAATCATTAGATTACAGAAGAAATCAAATAAGTTCTAGGAAAAAAGCATGCTGAAAACACTACATACAAAATTAATGGGATAGAGCTAAACTGTAGAAGTTCCTATCTTATGAAACAGAGGAAATAACTAAATTATGTGTCTAACTCAAAAAGTTAGAAGACTGACCAATAAAATAAACCTAAAAAAGAAGAAAAGTTAATAAATTGCACAAAAGAAAATGATCAGACTCATAAATAAAAGAGGTAGTTCTTTTTAAAAAGCAAATTGAGCCAGGTGTGGTGGTGCACACCCGCAATGCCAGCACCGGGGAGGACGAGGCAGGAGGAAGGCCACCTTCAGCTACATAATGAGTTCAAAGCGTGTCTCCTCCCCCAAAACCCTAATTAAATTGATATGTCTATATCGACTTATAAAATTTAAAGGTAAGTAGAGAGCATAGACTTAAAAATAATGAGGAAACAGTAGAAATAGAAAAGAATAAGAGAAACATACAAATGTGTTATTAAATCCTGCACAAATTACCTTGAAAATGTGAAAGAAATGAGTGACTTTCTAGGAAAACAGATACAATCAATACGAAGCTCAGACAGTTAGACAGTCTGTCACACAGTAATTTCCTCCCACACATCTCCAATAAAGCCCAAGGCCTGGGTAATTTAATAGGGGCCTTTTACCAGATGTTTCAAAAGTAGATAGATCCAATCCTCCCAAATATATAAGCTTTACTAAGTATGACTAATATCAGGAAGGACAATGAAGGAAGCCATTATTAGTTGCAGTTTCCAGGGAATGACAGAACTGAGGCCAAAGAAAGATATTAAAAAGAAATTTTGGCATTCAGAAGGTTAAAGCGGGAGAATTATGAGTTCAAGGCCAGGCTGAACTACATAGGTAAATGAGACACTGTCAAAAAAAACAAAAATAGCAGCTGGGCATGGCAGCTCACACCTGTTTCCCACTACTATAGGCAGCTGAGGCAGGAGGATTTTCTGAGGTAAATTTGAGCTCAGCCAGGACAGCTTAGCAACCTAGCAAGATCCAGTCTCAAAATTAAATTAAATTAAATTTAAAAATAAAATTAAAAAGGGCTGGGGTTGTGGCTTATTGTGAAGACCCTGATTTAATCCCCCTGTACCGCAAAAGAAAAAAAAGAGATTCAACCCTAGACAATCAGAGTGAGTCTAGTCAAATCATGTGAGCTGTAAAAGCAGAGCATTTTCCTTGGATGGTAGCAGAAGGGGAAGCCAAAGAGAAGCACGTGAAGATGTGGAGGATTCACTGTGTAGTTACTTGCTTTGAAAATGGAGGGGACAGGATCACATGAGAAAACAGACAAGTGACCTAGAGGAACCAAGGGCAGCTCCCTGCTGGCCGCTAGCAAGAAGACTGGCCACGGTCCTCTAACGTCAAGGAAGTGGCTTCTGCCAGCGGCCTGAAAGAGTTGACAGTGGCTTCTTCTCCAGAGCCTTCAGGTAGGAGGAGCCCAACCCAGCAGGCTTCTTGATTTTGGTCTTGTGATAACCTGAACAGACCGCACCTGTGACCAGGAGAATTCCTGACCTGCAGAGTTGTAAGATAAGGATGTTGTCATTTTTGACCACTACATTTATGGCCATTTGTTACACACCAATAGAAAACTGATAGAACAGAATTACACTTTATTTTTTAAGTGGTACATATTCATATTACATAAGTACTGTATTGCTTACAGGGAATCTGCACATGGTACCAATATCTTAATTCTTTTTTTTAAGCCCCTTCTCATTTCTTTCTATATCTTAATTCTTTTTTTTTAAAAAACCCCTTCCACTTCTTTCCCTCCTCTCTCCATCTCTTGGTCCCCTTCTCTTTTGCAAAAGACCTCTCTGTTTCCTATTATCATTTATTTTGCTCTTTATATATTTTAGGTTTCTCATGCAAGAGAAACATGCAATATTTAAGCTTGTATGTCTGATTTATTTCAGTTAACATTACAGTCTCACGATGCATCCAGTTTCCTACAGATAATTCAAGTTTATACTTATTTATGGCATTGTGTGTAAATACCACATTTTCTTTGCCCATTCATCTGTTGATAGACATATAGGGTGCTTCCAAGGCTTAGCTATCTTGAGTTGTGCTGCTATGCTGTGGTGAGTTGTGCTATCATGCTGTGAATATGCAAATATCACTGTAGTATAATGTCTTTAACTCTTTTGGTAAGATGCCTAGAAGGGAAATAGTTGGGTCATATGAAATTTTTAGATTTAGCTTTTTGAGGAATCTCTAGTGATTTCTGTAATGGTTGTACTAGTTTATATTCCCACCAACAATATAGAATGATTCCTTTTTTCCTGCAGCCTCACCAGCTTTGTTCTTATTTGATTTCTTGATGATAGAGATTCTTTTTGGAATAAGGTAGAATCTCAGTATTGTTTTAATTTGTATTTCCCTAATGGCCAGAAATGTTGAACATTTGTTTCAAACATTGATTGGCTATTTGCACTTTTTCTTCTGAGAAATGTCTACTAATTTTGATTTCCCATTTTTGACTGGTTCTTTAATTTTGGGGACTATCTAATTTCTTTGAGTTCTTTATATATTCTAGATATTAGTTCTCTGTCCTAGAAATAGCTTGCAATTTTTTTTTCGTATTCTGTAAGTTGTCTCTTCACTCCTTTGGTTGTTTCGTTTGCTATGCAGAAACCTTTTAATTTAACATGATCTTGTTTGTTGATTCTTGGTACCATTTCTTATGCAGGTAGAGCTCTGTGCTGAAAGTCCTTGCTTATGCCTATGTCTTCAAAAGTTTAACCTATTTTATCTTCGAGGAGATTGTTTCTGTTTTGATAGTTATATCTTTGATCATTTGATTTAGTACATGGTGAGAGATACGGGTCTAACTTTAATCTTCTGGGTGTAAATAGCCAGTTTCCCCAATGTCAGTTGTTGAACAGGCTATCTTTCCTTCAGCATTTGCTTTTGGACTGTTTGTCAAAGATCAGATAGCTAAGTGTACTTGGAGTTGTTTTTGCACTCTGTTTTGTTCCTTGGATCCATAAGTGGTTTTTTTTTTTCCCAATACTGTGCTGTTTTTATCACTATGTATGGCTATGCAGTGTAACTTGAAGTCTGGGATTGTGATGCCTCCTGGTTTGCTCTTATTGACCCTGATTACTTTTGCTATTATAGATCTCTTTTGGTTCCATATAAATTTTAGGATTGTTTTCTTTAGTTCTGTGAGGAAGCTATTGGTTTTTTGATTGGGATTACATTAAATCTATGTATCAGTTTTGGAAGTATGACCACTTTGACAATTTTGTTTTACTTACCCAGTAACAGGGTGTATCTTTCCATTTTCTGACGTCCTCTTTGATCTTTTTCAGTATACTGCAGTTTTCATTGTAGAAGTCTTTCACTTTCTTGGTTAGGTGAATTTCTGAATAATTAATTTTTCATGATACTATTGTGAAAGGTATTGTTTCCCTAATTTCTTTCTCAGTGAGTTTATTATTGATGTACAGGAATACTATTGATTCTTGTGTGTTGAGTTTGTATCCTGTTGTGCTACTGACTTTGGTTATTAATTCTAAGAGTCTCTTGGAATTTTGGGGGTCTTCTATGTAGAGGATGATGTCATTCACAAAGAACAATAATTTGACTTCTTCCTTCCATATATGTATTTCTTATTTCTTTTTTTTTTTTTAATATTCAATTTACTGTTTCATCCTTTAAAAAAAACCATACAAGCTGGGCGTGGTGGCACACACTTGTAATCCCAGCAATTGGGAGGGTCAGGCAGGAGGATCATTGCGAGTTTGAGACGAGCCTGGGCTATAAAGTGAGTGTAAGGCCAGCCTGAACTATATAGTGAGACCCTGTCTCAAAACATAGAGCTGAGGATTAGCTCAGTGGTGTAAGCGCCTGCCTGGCAGGTGTGAGGTTGTGGGTTCGATCACTGGTACCAAAAAAACCCACAAAAACAAAAAACAAAAAAAAAACTCCATACATATAGTTCTAGTTTTTATTGACTTTATATCCTCATTAAACTCTTTCTACAGTAGATTTTTTTTGTACTGGGAATTGAACACAGGATCTTGTGCTTGCCAGGCAAGTGCTTATGCCACTGAGCTGTGTCCCTGGCCCTCATATTCCTTATTTCTTTCTCTTGCCTAATTGCACTGGCTAATGTATCAAGAACTATATTGAGCAGGAATGGTAATAGTTAATATTCTTGTCTTATTCCTGAATTCAGAGGAAAGACTTTCAGCTTTTCCTCATTTAATGTGATATTGGCCATTGTTTTGTCATAAATAGCTTTTATCAGATTGGCATAAGGTCTTTCTATGCCTATTCTCTTCAGGGTTTTTATCATGAAAAGGTGTTAGATTTTGTCAAAGGCTTTTTCCGAATTTATTGAAATGGCCATGTGATTTTTGTCTTTGCTTCTGTTTATGTGCTATATTGTATTTATTGATTTGAGTGTATTAAACCACCCCTATATCTCTGTGATGAAACTTATTTTGTTGCATCCTGTTTGTCAGTATTTGTCGAGAATTTTTGAATGTATGTTCATTAAAGAGATTGGCCTGTAGTTCTTTTTTTCAGTTGGATCTTTATCTGGTTTGGGAATCAGGGTAAAACTAGCTTCCAGGAATGACTTTGGGAGAACTCCTTCCTTTTCTTGCTTTTTTTGGTTTTTTGAGATAGGGTCCTGCTATGTAGTTCAGGCCAGCCTCAAACTTGCAGTGATGCTCCTGGCTCAGCCTTCCAAATCCTGGGATTACAGGCATGCACCACCATGCCCAGCTCCTTCTCTTTCAGTTTCATTAAAGAGTTTGAAAAGTATTGATGTTAGTTCTAAAGTTGTCATACAATGCAGCGGTAAATCCTTTGGGTCCTGGCCTTTTCTTAGTTGGCAAGTTGGGTTTTGTTTTGTTTTACTTATCACTGCTTCAGTTTCATTGCCTGTTATTATTCAGGTTTTTTTTTTTAATATGTTCTTGGTTAGCTTTTGGTAATTCATACATATTTAGAAATCTATTCATTTTTTCTGAAATCTCCAATGTATTGCAGTACAGATTCTCAAAGTAGTTAGCAATAATCTTCTGGACTTTGGTGGCTCCATTGTGAATATTATGGTGTGTCTTAGTTACTTTTCACTTGTTGCCAAGGCAGAATACCTGACGCCCAAAATTAGGGAAGGAAAGGTTTATTTCTTACAATTTCTCAGGAGTTTCAGTCCATACTTAGCTGGCTCCAAGGCAGCATGGCATGGCAGGGCTGCTGTTCATGGCGGCTGCAAGCAGCAAGCGTGCTGGCGAGAGAGAGAGAGAGAGAGAGAGAGAGAGAGAGAGAGAGAGAGAGAAGTGGGGGGACACACACCAGAGAGGGCAGAAACACAGAAAAGGAAGACCTGCCTTCCCTTACACTGTATGTTGGCTCCACCCCTGGGCGGGTGCAGCACTCACATTGCCAATCCCCACGCCAGACAACAAACCAATAACAAGTGCCAGACTCAGTCCCATCAAAAGTATATGAGGACTTGGGTGTACACAGTATATCACCCAATACATGGTGGATGCATTGTTGTCAACTTGAGAAGTCTAGAAGCTTAACTAAGTAACTCAGCAGCTCTACTCCTGGGGTGTAGAGGACAAGCCCTTATAGTTCTAGGATGTTGTTCATTGTGTGAGTTCATTGTGTCAGAAGTTTAACTGATTCAGTAGAGGGCCAGGGTCCTTACTTGAAAAATATCCTAGGCCTGTGCAGGAGGAGGGTATGGACATGATGTGAGTGCTACACCCCCCTGAGTGATGTAGCCTGCTGACAGTATCAGGGAGGAAAAGAGGCTTGCTCTCCATCCCCGCTTTTGCTCTTGTTGCCTTACTGTCTTCTGCACCTTGAAGTGTTGCTCCGGTGCCATGCCACCCTGCCTTGGAGCCAGCTGATTATGGACTGAAACCTCTACAAGCTATAAGCTAAATAAACCTTTCCTTCCTTAATTTTGGTGTCAGGTATTTTGTCCCAGCAGTGAGAGAAAAATAACTAAGACAGTGAATTTGCCTTTTTCATTTCCGATTGCATTGATTTGAGTCTTATGTTTTTTTTTTAAAGATTGACTAACAGTTTGTCTATTTTTTTATCCTTTCAAAGAATCAACTTGTTGATTGATTAATTCTCTGTAATTTTTTAGTCTCAATTTCATTAATTTCTGCTCTGATCTTTATTATTTCCTTTCTGTACTAGCTTTGTGTTTGGACTGTTCTTGTTGTTCTAGGACATTAAGATATTTATTTATTAGGGCTTGCGCTGTTTTTCTGATATGAGCATTCACTGTTATAAACTTCTCTGTCTTTATTGCTTTTGTTGTGTTCCATAGGTTTTGTTTTGTTTTGTTTTGGTACCAAGAACTCAGGACCTTGTGCTTGCCAGGCAGGTGCTTGTGCCACTGACTATAGTCCCAGACCTCCCACAGGTTTTTAAAGCCTCTGTGTGCATGGATCTGTATCTGCTTAGAGCTGGAAGCCATATTTTCTTCAGTCTGGGTGTAGTGGATAATGCCAAAACAACACTAGAGCCCATGAACAGAGCCCCGCGTCAAGTTGCTGCATCATTGCAGTTAGTGCTATATATTTGCCATGTTATCCAGTTGTATAAATTCCCATTTTATTATCTTGTTTAGGTGAATGCATTTTTCGTACATGCTTTGTTCCTCTTCCCACTTCAGGCTGTAGTCTTGAAAGGAGTTATGGGGTATTTCTATCTTAATCAATCTTTTGTTTTCAATGAGGAAGTTGAATTCCCTCCCCTTTGGATATTTTAGGAATTCACTCTTGTCTTTCTAAATATTACTGTGTTTGTGCAACCTATATTTTAAATTTTAATTAGAGATTTAGCTGTGGTGATGTGCCTGTATTTCAGTCTATGTCGGAGGTTAAGGCAGGGGGACCACAAATTTGAAGCCAACCTGGGCAACTTAGCAAGTCCTTGTCTCAAGATAAATTAACTAGATAGATAGATAGATAGACAGATACATACATACATACATACATACATACGGAGGGACTGAGGATGAATTTCAGTAGTAGAGCACCCCTAGTTTCAATCTCCAGTAATGGAAAAGAAAAAAAAAACTGTCATGAGAGAAATTTTTGACCATGCATAACATGATATAACAATGCTACTTGGAAGAACAAGCTGGTTGTTTGAAGACCAGTAATCTTTCATGGAGCTTTATCTTCTGTGCTAACTACGTGTAGATATTGGTGTAAGATAAGCGTAAATCTGGTGGGCTCAGATTTCAGAATTAGGATAACTCACGTGTGAGCTGTGTGAGGTGAGCTCCCAAAAACCACCCTCCCATGTCTCAACTCAAAAGCTGCGGGTGCTTCCAAAGCCCAAGCCTGGCTCAGTTTTCAAAGACAACTCTTTTTCCCTTAAGCCACAGTGAAGAAAAGGGAGGGCTGGTACAGATCACCCCGACATCATGCTGATGCACTGCTGCCTTTGGGATTGTCCTCTGGCATGTTTATCTTCTGAATACTGCTGCCAGGCTAAATTAAAGACAGCCGCCCCGGCACAGAGGTGTCAGGGGCTGTGAACAGTGATGTACAGTCTCGAAAGGTTAAGTGTGGGAAGGAGGCTGTGAAGCACAATGAATGGCATACTGTGGGCTGCCTGCAGGAAATCCCGCCTCAGCTCACCATAGTTCGCTTTCTTTAACATGGGCCTCTGCAGCTTTGAGGAAGATAGGTGGTATAATTAGCTTATTGCAGATTCCCAGCAGTTAAATATAAACATCTCTGCTTTGTCATTGTAATAGCACTGACCTCGTGTTTTTGTTTTTACTTTTTGTTCATTGAAATCACGAGTAAATTGGTTGGCAGGATAGCAAATAATATTCTTCCAGATAGCAAATGACACACTCATTTTACATGTGTGTTGGAGGCAAAGAATGCCACAGAGGTGTGCCCCTATTCTCAAAGCACCAGGGGGAGGGGAGGCTTGTCATGTTGCAAAGATTTACTTTCATTGCAAGAATAAGATGATTTCTTTAGAAACTATATGAATTACTGAAGGGAATTATGAGCAAGAATATGGTTTGGGTGAGTAGGTACTAAATGCCCATCTCAGTGGATGATTACTATTCTAAATATTTTTCCATTAGCTAGTTTCAGTTCAGGAAATAGATTAGACCCTTAATGGCCTAAGCAACCAGGAAATGAGAGATATATTTATAGAGTTCACCAGTGAATTTGAAATAAGACTTCTTACCTTTAAAAAATTATGGCTATAGTATACTCAGTGTAATGGCACCCCTTTTTAAAAATGCTTTCTAAATGCTCCTTCTTCCTTTTCTATCCCACTCTTTTTTCAGGTATATTTTCCCTGTGACATTCTTAATAAAGAGAATAAATGACCTAAAGTTGTGTTTCAAAGGAAAGCCTGATTTTAGAGTAAGTGTAGGGAGTCAAATTACCATTGAGCCCAGGCTATGTGTTCTGTTAGTAGAGCCCAGTCTATTTCTGTCCTTGCTCTAGAGTTGATTGCAAGTCTGAGCCATCCAGCCGCATGGTCATGTTCATGACCCCTTTCAGGCCTAGAGCATCTTCTCCAACTTAGAAGAATCTAGAAAGGGCCAAGGATTTAGCTCAGGGCCGGGGATTTAGCTCAGTGGCTCAAGGGTTTGCTGATAAGCGCAAGGTCATGAGTTCAATCCCAGATACAAAAAAAAAAAAAAAAAGGAAAGACAGAAAGAAAAGAAAAGAAGAATCTAGAGGAAACTCATTCTCACTTTAGTCCCAGGAGTTTGACTGTGGAATGCTGGGAGTAACTGGATCCCATATACAGTCCAAAGGCAAGTCATGCTTTTAACTTCCCTTAAGACCTTGCTTACAAGTCAAGAGGGCTGATTCTCTTCTTAATTTTGCCACTAAATAGAACAGCTTTGTGATTTGGGACCTGTGACATAAGCACATGAGCAGTTGAGCTAAAGAATCTGAAAGATCCTGTCATGCTCTTACCTCATGAGTCTAAATTCCACTTGTGATTTTATAGAATTCTGAAGTAAGCATTGTATTTCTAGTGGGTCTTATTTTGTGCACCTGTGAAGACACAAACTCTTTTTTTTTATTTTTGTTCTTTTTAGTATTAGAAATTGAACCCAGAGCCTTCTTATTGAGCTACCTCCCTGGTTTTTGTTTTGTTTTGTTTTGTTTTTTGAGACAGGGTATAACTAAGTCATTAAGTTGCCAGGGCTGAACTCAAACTTGCAACCCTCCTGCTTCAGCCTTCCAGAGTTCTAGAATTATAGGCATACACCACCATACCTAGCTAAGACACAAGCTCTTGAGAAAGAAGATACTCTTAAATACATTATGGTATTTGAAAAGAAGGGCTCAAATTAAGAAAAAAATATTTTTTGGTTTTTATTTGTTTTATGAGACAGGGGCTTGCTATGTAGTTCATGCTGGCCTTGAATTCACCATGTAACCCAGACTCACCTCATGGAAATCCTCCTGCCTCAGCCTCGCAAATGGTGAATTACAGGACTGTGCCACCATGTCCGATGAAATTTAAAACAGACTGTGATGAGAAGAAATTTGAGTTTATGTGTTGTATATATATAGATACAGAGAATGTGAAGTTAATATTTTGAGTTTGTGTGTGTGTGTGTATATATATATATATATATATATATATGTGCATATGGAGGATCTGGAGTTAATATATTTTGTTTTGATTATATGTAGAAGTTTTATCTTATTTTTCTATAGTTTATAGGTAAAAATCCTGTGGGTCATAAAAATAAAATAAAGATCATTAAAATCTCATAGTTTCAGTGCTCGGGGTATAACTCAGTGGCACAGCACTATCTGGCAAACATGAGGTCATGAGTTCAATTCCTGGTACCAAAAAAAAAGGAGAAGGAAAAAAACTCATAGCTCAGCCATGCGTCTTACTATGTAATGCATGGTGGTTCTTTGTTAGCCTTTTACTTCAACTGAATTGTTGACCTTTACAATGAATTTTTGAGTTTGGTCTAAAACCATTGTTATTAGTGTGGGCAAAAAAAAAAGAGAAAGTACTCAAAAAAAAAAAAGCCTACTACAGTATCTGGTAATAAGTGTTCCAGGTGAGCACATTTAAAGACAAGGAAATTTTTTCATAAATAACAATTTCTTAGATAGCAGTATACTTCAAAGTGGAGTTCAATTAAAATAGACTTGACCAAACATTTAGTTCAATGTTGCCATTGCAAAATAAAGAAGCTGCCTGCCTAAGCTCTCATGGTATGTGGGTTGCAGCTCTAATACAGTGCCTGAATGCATGATTGCAGTCTGTACTCAAGAACTCCTCTTCTCTATGATACTCATTACAATGGAAGTTCTTTTTTCCAGCTCACTTATTAAAGCTGAACTCAGTAGCTTCTACCTCAAATTGCTCAACATGGACTTAAAAAAAAAAAAACTTAGAGGAGGAATTCATTTAGTGAATAGGGGAACTGGCAGTTTTATCCTGGCACCATTTATACAACTTTCAACATAATACTGAAAGAAGAAAAGGTGAGAAGAAGAGAGGTAGAATGGAGAATTTTTCCTTGATTCTTAAAAAATAATGACCTTTATTTTATTTTATTTTATTTTCATGACCTACAGGATTTTTACCTATAAAGTATAGAAATATAGTATATTCAACTTCCTGTCTCTTTTCTCCCGCAGTATTTGAAATTCTACAGTAATTTTCCTTTCAGTTATTTGCCTACTGACTCTTTAACGAGTTTCCATTGTTATACCCAGTAGATTGAACAACAATCCTTTTTACTCATTGAGTTGACATAGTAAGATCTTTAAAGAGTTACCATTTCAAAATGCTGACATTAGCCGGGCATGGTGGTGCACGCCTTTAATCCCAGCACTCGGGAGGTGGAGGTAGGAGGAGCATTGTGAGTTCGAGGCTGGCTTGGGTTACAATGTGAGTGCAAGGCCAGCCTGAGCTACATAGTACATAGTGTGACCCTGCCTCAAGAAACTAGGGCTGGGAGTTTGGCTCAGTGGCTTAAGTGCCTGTCTGGCAGGCGTGAGGTTGTGAGTTTGATCTCTGGTAATGTAAAAAAAAAAAAGAGAGAGAGAAAGAAAATACAGTATAGTCATTTGTTTTGTTTTTATGACCATGCTTGTGGTGTTATATCCAAAAACATCATTACCAAGACAGTATAAAGGAGTTTTCTCTCTGTTTTCTTCTAAGATCTTTACAAATTCAGGTCTTATATTTAAATCTTTAATCTGTGTCAAGTTAATTTTTCTTATGGTTTAAGGTAAGAGTAAAATTTCATTCTCTTGCATAGAAAGATCTTACTTTCCTGGTATCATGTATTAGAGAGACCATCCTTTCCCTGTTAAGTATTCTTGGTGCCCTTCTCAAAAATTAGAGATCTAGTGGTTTCTTTACTGCATCATGGAACCATAACTTTGTACTTTCATATTATAATAATGAGATTTATTTAAACTCAGATGCAGATTGTGATACACTCTGCAGCTGGTGACTGGAGGAAAATACTGTTAGAGAACAGAATCTATGAATATCATGGACTGATAATTGGACTATCCTGATGTGGTTTAAGGTATTCAAAATAATTAGGCTTTTGTGCATAGGCATGTTATGATCATCACTTCAATAAAATTAAAATATTAATGTGCTGAAGTGTCATTTCATTTGCCGCCAGTGAAAAAAAATGCTTAATCACTATTGCAGAGGCCATTAAACTTGCAACCTACTTAGCAAATTAATGCTTTTTCCCTTTCTGGTGTTCTTTAATTTTTTTCATTCAACTTATCTTTTCATAAAACCTGTTAATTTCATGTACTTCAGCATGACAGAAGAGAATGTTGGTTAGCAACTGCCTAAATAACTAGTAGGTCTGTACCTAGTAAAGACTTAAAGGACTATTAAATTTATCTTTTGAGTATTGATCATCAAAACCAAGAAGTTGAATTTCTGATTTCTGCCTGTGTCCTCCCTCCCTCCCTTCTTTTCTTTCTTTCTGCTTCATGTTTGGTTTTTTGAGACAAGATCTCATGGAATAGTCCAGATTGCCCCTAAAATAACTATGTTGCCCAAGTCAGCCTTGTATTTGGGAACTGTCTGTGTACCTTCCCGCCTCAGCTTTCTAAGTGCTGGGATTACAGATGTGTGTCTTTTTCTAACATAATACCCTATCAGTGACAAAATGCTGAATGAAGAGCCATTATCTAATTTATCATATACAGAATTTTATAATCTTGCTTTTTAACACTACACTTTTTAAAGGAGTACATACGTTAGGTAATAAAAGAGGGGAGTGATTAGAGATTAAATCAAAGAGGTTGACATTACTTCTGATAGTTTTATTTTTGATTACCTGACCGGAAGTCCCTTAGTAGAGTCAGCTGCGCCTTTGCCAACTTGGGGTGGATGGGGCGCCTTCCACTGTAGCGTGCTACCGGCTCCTTAGGGCCTTGGTATGTGCACCTGTCTGAGGTTCACGTCTTTCCAGGAGGATAGACAGAGCTGTTATTATTCCAGGTCTGTGACCTATTTTCTTCACTAAGATTCTGCGTAACTATCCTGGGATGAAACCAAAATATTTACCAGTAAATTTACTCACCATTCCCCTTGTATTTTGTGATGTTGAAAAGGTAAAGATGACTTGTATAGAAATATTAACGATAAAAAGAACACAAGAAACTTACATAAATAGTCCTAAGGATGTCTACGTGCAAGGGAAACTGTTTGGTTCAAAGAGAATTGTTTTTATTTTTGTTTTTGTTTTTGTTTTGAGACAGGGTTTCACCATGCAATTCAGGTTTGCCTTGAACTCAATAGGTACCCAAGGGTGACCTCAGTCTCACAGTGATCTTCCTGCCTTGGTCTCCCAAGTGTTGGGACTGCAGGCATGCATCACCATGCCTGGCCTCAAAAAGAACTTTTAGCTGGGTTCGGTGGTGCATGCCTTTAATTTCAGCACTCAGGAGGCTGGGGTAGGAGGATTGCCATGAGTTCAAGGCCAACGTACACTACAAAGTGAGTTCAAAGCCAAGCTGAACCATATAGTGAAAACTTGCCTCAGAAAAGACCAAAAAAGGGGCTGGGGATTTAGCTGAGCAGCACAACACTGTCCTGGCAAGCACAAGGTCGTGAGTTTGATTCCTGGTACCAAGAAAGAAAAAAAAAACCTTTTAACTTAAAATGAAACTCCTTTGCAAAAGTACTGCTTTTAAATTGTATGTTATAGAGATGCTTTGGGTAAATGTACAGTTTATTTTCTTTCCTAGGAAAGAACTCCTGAGATATTATTTCATGTAATGATTAATTACACTGTACACATACAATAGTGTTTTTTTTTTCAAGTGGAGTATCTTCAGGAGACATTACCCTAACATAAAATAAAGTGTGTCTTAAGCAATATTGAGTTACTCATAGCAACAGTAACTATAATAATAGAACAGTTTGTCTTCAGTTAGCTAATGTAAAGTTCATGTAGAAACTACAATCTGTAAAACTGTATACTCAATGTTCACATCTTATTCATACTGTCAGCCTTTATGTAAAGAAAACAATGCCGGTTAACTAGAGTTCAGTTTAAAGGTGGTTGTGTGTAAGGTATCCCACAGAAATGTAGTCTGTGGGCTGCAGATGTGGCTCTGTGGTAGAGTGCTTGCCCAGCATACACAAGGCTCAGGGTTCAAGCTCCAGCATGGCAGGAGGGTGCAGTATGTGCCGAGTAGTTTAGGACAAAAATAATCATTTAAGAGATGCATTTGTTTGAGAGAGATGAAGGATGGCAGATAGATTAGTAGATACACTAACATACTAATGATCAAAGGGTTTAAACTTAATAAATGTTTCCCCTTCTGTCTATCTTGCCCCATATATATGTCTTTCTACATAAAGGATTTTAGGTTTAATGTAAAAATAAAGTCTTTCCAGTGAATGAAATTAGAATGTTCAGGTATTGAAACTGCTGCTACTATGACCACTCTTTTAAGATTATAAAGACTTTTTTATTATTTTATTATTAGCCAATTAAGCAACTCACTATTACTTTTTTTTTTTCTTTTTCTTTTAAGACAGGATTGGCAACTTTGAACTCACCGTGTTGTCCAGGCTGGCCTTGAACTCATGATCGATCCTCCTGCTTCAGCCTCCCAAGTCTTGAGATTATAGGCATTTGCCACCATGCCTATAATTTACTATTACTTTTTTTTTTTTTGCGGCACCAGGGATTGAACTCACAACCTCGTGCCTGCCAGGGCAGGCGCTTAAGGCACTGAGCCAAACTCTCAGCCCTGGTTTTTTGAGGCAGGGTCGCACTATGTAGCTCAGGCCGGCCTTGTGCTCACGTTGTAGCCCAAGCCGGCCTCGAACTCACAACACTCCGCCTACCTCAGCCTGCCAAGTGCTGGGATTAAAGGCGTGCGCCACCACGCCTGGCTTACTATTACTTTTAAAGCAAACATAAAAGCCAGTTTTGGCACAACATGAAAGCTACTTCAGACGGGTCAGTCAAAAATTGCTGCCTCAAACCTGGTGTGGTGGTACATACCTATAATCCCAGCACTTGAGACTGAGGCAGGAGGCTTGTGTGAGTTTGAGGCCAGCATGAGCTACCTAGTGAGTTAAAGGCCAATCTGAATTACATAGTGAGACCCTGTCTTGACCTTCCCCTCTCCAAAACAAACAAACATAAAAAAAAAACCCTCCAAAACTGTTGCCTCAATCCATGATACTTTGTATTATATCACAGATTGTTAATTTATACAATGTACTCATTAGTAACTTGAGGAGAAATTGATAATTTGCCTTTTCTTTATATTTGGAAATGCCTTGAAAGTAATACTATTAGAAAAGCCAGGCATGGTGATGTTAACCTGTAATCCCAGCACTCGGGAGGCTGAGGCAGGAGGATTGCTGTGAGTTCAAGGCCAGTTTGAGCTATGTAGTGAGTTTAAAACCAACTTGAACTACATGAGACCCTGTCTCAAAAACAGATAAACAAACGAACAGAAAACCCCACAACTATTCACTTAAGCTGAGAAGGCAGCTATCTTCTTCTGTAAAATGGTGACAGTAAAACCAGCCACATAGTATTGCGTAACAACTGAAACAGCAGTGTACTAAAGCTCCTGGCCCAGCACAACAGTCATTAAATATTTTCCTTCTCGCCTCTGTCCCTGTTAAGCCCTAATTCAAATTCCTTGTTATCTTTGAAATAAAGTGGATTATAGGTTTACTGGTTTGTTCTAATCTTCAGGATAAGCTGCTATTTTATCTCATAGGATAGCTCTTTTGACTCGTAAGATACAAATGGACAATGTAAACCTTATTATATTGCAATTATAAAGAAGAATTATTTGCTCTCACATGATAGTCCATAGTAATGGTGTTTTGTTGATCAGGTTACAATAGATGAATAACATTATACAACAAATGCTCTCTTTGTTGCCTGTTCTATTTAAGAGGGAATTGATTGAATTCTGTTTACATCATATTGAGCAAACTGGAGAGGGCACCAGACTACAGGAGATTGCTCCCACCCCGTTATTAGTCTTTTACCTCCTTTGACCTTTCTCAGGCATTTCTGACAAAGCCCATGTAAATTACCAAATTGCTCTTGAAGCAATGTCTAGGAAGATTTAATTGCTTAGAGAAAACTGGTAGCTTGGTATTATGTGACACCTTTTATTTGTCCCTCCTGGATTTTTTATTTTTAACTTTTAGAAACTGATTCATAGCCGGGTGTGGTGGCTCACGCCTTTAATCCCAGCAGTCGGGAGGCTGAGGTAGGAGGAGCCTTGTGAGTTTGAGGCCTGCTTGGGCTACAACGCGCGAGCACAAGGCCAGCCTGAGCTACACAGTGCGACCCTGTCTCAAAAAACCAGGGCTGGAAGTTTGGCTCAGTGACTTAAGTGCCTGTCTGACAGGCGCAAGGTTGTGAGTTCAATCCCTGGTGCCACCAAAAAAAAAAAAAAAAGATTCATAAAATTATAAAGATACGCACTAATGGGGTACTATGTGTTGTTTTGATATGTGTATACATTTTACAGTATTTAAGTCACGTCAAGCACATCTGTCACCTAGAACATTTGTCTTTTCTTTATGGTAAAAATATTTAAAATGTTTTCTTAGCTTGACATGGTGGTTCATGCCTGTAATCCCAGCACTTTGGGAGGCTGAGGCAGAGAGAATCACAAGTTGGAGCGCAGCTTGGGTAACTTGGAAACTTAGTGAGACCCTATCTCAAAAAATTTTTTAAAAATATATAAAAAGTACTGGAAGTGCTCAGTGTGGAAGCCTGTGTTCAATCTTCAGTACCAAAACTGCCACCACCACCAAAAAACAAACAAACAAAAAAAAACTTCTAATTTTTTGAAATATGACATGTAAATCTCTGTAGTTACCCTGTTGGGCTGACCACAACTTCTTACTCTAACTGTAACTTAGTACCCATTGAGCAATCTTTCCTTATCCCTTCCTACGCCCTAGACTTCTCAGCCTGTAGTAACTACCATTTTCCTCTCAATCACTTTGAGAGCAGCATTTTTAGGTTCCATATATGAGTGAGACCATGCAATAGCTCTTTATCTTTCTGTGCCTAATTTATTTCATTTAACATATAATCTCCAGTTCCATTCATGTTGTCATAAATGACAAGATTTCTTTTTTTAAAATACTGAATAGTATGTTATTGTGTATATCTTCCACATTTTCTTTACCCATTCATCACGTGATGAACACCTAGTTGTTTCATCTCTTAGTTATTGTGAATAGTGCTGCAATTGATGTGGGAATACAGTTGTCTCTTTGATCTGCTGATTTCATTTCCTGTGGACCTATACTCAGTAGTGAGGTAGCTGAATCATATGGTAGTTTTATCTTTAGTTTCTTGAGAAATCTACGTATTATTTCTATAGTGGCTTCCCATCAACAGTGTACAAAGCTTTCATTTTCTCCAATCCTCACCAGTACCTGTTATCTATAGTGTTTCTGATAAAACCATTCTTACTTGCGTGATGTGATAGTTCATTGTGACTTTGATTTGCATTTCCTTGATGGTTAGAGATGTTGAGCTTTTCTTCTTTTTCTTTTTTTCTTCATGTACCTGTTGTGTATGTCTTCCTTTGAGAAATCTCTATTGAAGTTTATTGCCCATTTTATAGTTGGGTTATTTATTTATTGCTGTTGTTATTTGAGTTCTTTATATAGTCTGGATATTAATCCCTTGTGAAATATATAGTTTGCCAATGTTTTCTCCCATTTCCTGTGGGTTATTTCTTCATGATTGCTTCCTTTGCTGTGCTGATGGCTTTTAGTTTGATATAAGTGTACATATTTATTTTTGCTTTTTTTCTAATGTGTTTGGGGTATTCTCCAAAAATTTTTGCCAATTTTAGTGTCCTGAACCATTTTTACTGTGTTCTTTTCTAGTACTTTTATAGTTTCAGGTTTTGCATTTAATTATTTATTCTCTTTTTAGTTTATTTTTGTAGCTATTTTTGTTTGAAGTATGGGTCTAGTTTCATTCTTCTTTGTGTGGATACCCCCAGTTTCTCTGTCTTCTAGTCCTTTCTCCAGTGTATAGTATCAATACCTTTGTCAAAATGTGTTGGTTACAGATGATAAGGCGTATTTGTAAGAACTCTGTTCTGTTCTGTTGATCTGTGTGTCTGCTTTTATGCCAGTACCTGCTGTTTTGATTATTGTTACCTTAGTGTATTTTAAATTGTGTAATATCTCTTGCTTACTTCTTTTTACTCAAGATTACCTTGGCTAAAGATTCTTTTTGTGTGTGTGGGTTCCATATGAATTTTAGGTGTTTTTTTTTCTAGTCATGTTAGGAAGGTCATTGGTTTTTTTGATAATGTGTGCAGTGAATTTGTGAATCTCTTTGGGTAGTATGAACATTTAAACAATGTTAATCTTCCAATCCAAGAAAACAGATTGTCTTTCCATTTTTTTGTGTGCGTGTCTTCAATTTTTTAAATCAATGTTTAATGATTTTAATTATAGAGATCTCTCACTTCTTTGGTTAAACCAATACTTAGGAATTTAAAACTTTTTGTAGCTATTATAAATGGAAGTACTGTCTTGATTTCTATTTCAGGTAATACACTATTGATATATAATAATGCAATGATTTTTGAATGTTGAGTTCATAGCCTACAAGTTTGCTAAACTCATTTAATAATTTCAGTAGTTTTTTGCAGGGAATCTTTGGCGGTTTTCTATGTATAAGATCATGTCATCTATAAATAGTGACAATTTGACTCCTCGTTCCAGTTTATATATCCTGATTGCTGTGACTGGAACTTTTAGTTTTTTTCTGGATTTTTATTATTTGGACAAGGAAATAGAATTTTAAAAATGGGGCATTTGTTAACTGAGCATAGTTGTCCATACCTGTAATCCCAGCACTTGGGAAAGTGAGGCAGGTGGATTGCCAGAGTTCAAAACCAGCCTGGGCTACATAGTGAGTTCATCATGAGTCTGAACTACATAGCAAGACCTGTCTCAAAAACAAAACAAAAAAAACCAAAATCTCACAGAACGGAGGCACTTGTTTTATTCTTATATACTAAGAATACCCCCCGAATCCTCCCTAGCCCTATTAGTAAAGTTCTTTCTTTTTTCCTTTTGATTTTTTGAGAAGCACTTTACTATGTAGTTCAGGCTGGCATCAAACTCATGGCGGTGCTCCTGCCTCAGTCTCCTGGTGCTGGGATTATATGTGCACACTACCACACACAGTTTCTAAAATTTATAATTGTATCTTACCTTCAGTTTTTGGTGGTTGATCATGCCTCTGTGGATATCACTTTCATTAATATTGATAATAACAGCAACTGTCATTAATAAAATGTTATCCAAAACCAGGTACTGTAACTACATGCATCATCTTTTTATTTCTCATAATATTAACACTGGTCATTATTTTCTCATTTTATGGATAAGAAAACTAAGAGTGCATTGCATTGTGCTTGTATCACTACTATATACTGAGTGTGTCTCCTCAAATTTGTATGTCAACCTCTTAACCCTCTTTGGGAGGTGATTTGTTTTCGTGAGTGGAGCCATCTTGAATGAAGTTACAGTAATGTCCTTACAAAGAGAACTCAGGGATATCCTTTCCCCTTCATCATGTGAGTACATAGTGAAAAGAGAGATTTCTGTGAACTAGAAAGTGGGCCCTCATCAGACACCAAATCTGCCAGCACCTTGAACCAGGCCTTCCCAGCATGCAAACTGTGAGAAATGAATTTCTGTTGTTTGTAAATCACTTAGTATGTGGTATTTTATTACAGCAGCAGCCCAAGCAGGCTAAGACAGTTAATATAGCCAGTGAGCAGTACAGCAGGTACAGACCAGATCACTCTAAACTCCAGAGACCATGTGTAACCACTGTGCCATGCTTCCCTCTGCTGAGGACAAAACTGGAAGCTAGAAAGGCAGAGATTCTGTTCTCTTCTATGAATACCCTTGGCCTACATGCCATATATGCTAACCCTGTTGAGTTGGTATTTGAAACCCACCTTCAGCCTATTCAAATCTGCCTTTGAAATCCCTTTTTCATGAAGACTTCCTGTCTGCAAAAGGAGTTCTTTCTGTTGCAAACTTTTATCAGTAATTGTATCTATCTATCTATCTATGGTTTTTCAAGACAGGGTCTTACTATGTAGTTCAGGCTGGCCCTGAACTGAGCAAGTAACCCAGGTTAGCCTCCAACTTGTAGCAAACCTCTTGCTTCAGCCTTCTGAGTGCTGAGACAGCACTTACAGGTGTGGATCTCCACACCTGGTTTAATTGTATTATTTAACAGACTGTCCGCTTTATATTCTGCAAAGTGTGTGGGTGTGTGGGGGGGAGGTTAAGGAGGTGTGAAGGAGAAAAAGTCTGAGAAGTAGCATTTGGCTCTTGGTCCTTCTGGTATAAGTTCACTTCCTTCACTTAGCACCCTTTAATAGTGCTAATAGGACGTGCTGGTTAGAACCAGACACATGTTGGATCATATGAATTCTACTTCTCGCTGTCAGAGTTAAATCAAATCCCAAAACATCTCCAGTTTAATTACTTCATCTGCGAAACAGAAATGCTTCGCTCCCTGAATACGAGATGTGATTCTGTGTGTAGGACGTACATAGAACTTACTACATTTTAGCTGCTTCTTTAAAAAAAAATATCAGAGCCGGGCGTGGTGGCGCACGCCTTTAATCCCAGCACTCGGGAGGCTGAGGTAGGCGGAGCGTTGTGAGTTCGAGGCCGGCTTGGGCTACAACGCGAGTGTAAGACCAGCCTGAGCTACATAGTGCGACCCTGCCTCAAAAAACCAGGGCCGGGAGTTTGGCTCAGTGGCTTAAGCGCCTGCCCTGGCAGGCGCGAGGTTGTGAGTTCAATCCCCGGTGCCGCAAAAAAAATAAAAAATAAAAAAAAATAATAAAAAAATCAGGAAAGAGAATACACATATATTAGATGCCTAGCTGCTATTTTATCATTATAAAACTTTTAGTAAATATTAATTCATATAATTAGGTTAAATACACTGTAGTGTAAATTCTGTAAACCCTCCCCCCCACATACTGTGTAAGCGTTAGTAAATAGTGCATTGCTTTTTTCAAAAGACTAAGATACAATTCGCGTGCCTTTCTGTTCATCAGAGTTTAGCTGCAGCATTTTAGCCAAGTCAGCTGCTGTAAGCTGCCTGCATGCAACCCAATGCAGAGGCCTGAGGGCCCTGGGAAAAGGAGTCATCCGGCTGGGAGAACCTGAGACAGGGAGCACTTGAGTAACCCTCCTGCTGTTCCGAACCCTACCTTCTGATCTCGTGAAAAGATAAATATGCTACATGGAATGGTTTGATTTGGTTGTTAATGCAATCTTTAAAATGCCTTAGTGACTGCCTTAGAAACTAAGGCCGTTACTTGCAAGGAGAATTCACTGTATACCCTGCTCAGTGAGACAAGGTGAAGCCTTATTCCTGTTGTAGTTGGGTCTGAAACTGTCCTCATTTTGGAAGATAAGTGAATGCTTAGGAGCACTTGACACACTTCTGTTTTGTTTGTTTGTTAGGTAAAGTTTAATTTGAATGTGTTGGCTATGGATTTTGGTGTTACAGTTGAGGTGAAAGGCTGAACTGTTAGAGTTACAGCTCTAATTTCATCTTCTGGAATCTGCCTCACCATCATTCTTTGTAGTGAGATGTAAATAAGGCAGTAAGATATCCAGGCTTATCTGGTAAGCAAGTAATTATGTCACAAGGATTTTTCTTTCCTTAGCTTAATACTGGGAAGTTTTTTAAAAAGTGGGGGGGGTATATGTTTTCTGAGGTTTTGAATTTGCCCAGCAATTGGTAGCAAAGATAGGAAAGATAGTGAGCTGAATGGTCAGAATTCAACACAAGAATAATGGTTTTCTTTATTTTCCTTTGCATAATTTTCAAGAGAGCTAAGATTTCTCTTATCTTTGTATTTTCTATTCTTTTCCCATTGTAAAAACTCAGTAGGTGTTGCTAGACTAACCCCAAATCCAAAATATGCTGAAAAGCTTTCTTCTGTTACTTCTTCTAGGGTTTCTCATTCACATCTTATTTTATCTTTTCTTCTCCCACTTAGAACACTTGGGTTTTGTAATGTACATTCCGAGGTGTAGATATGGACCTGCTTGGAATATTGGTTTTCTTTGATTGAAAAATACTCATAGAATTTTGTCTTTCTTACAGTTCTTTATTTTGGTGTCAACACTATGAACATTTTGTGGTTTTGGAGATTCCCTTAACATTCAGTTGTGACTGCTTAATGAATGTTTATGTTATATAGTATCATGTGTATAAGGCCAGTCATGAATAATTAGATGAGGGTCACTTGGGCGGGAGGAAGCTTCCACAGAGCTCTGCGTGTACTCGCAGGGAAGTCAGGAGACCTTTACTACCTTCTAGACTGTAATTCCATCATGGGGTTTGGTCTTCCTTACCACCGGCTCCTGACTTTATGGCTGTCGTGATGAGACTGGCCCAGAAGCAGAACCTGAGCCACAGGGAAAGGGTCTTGACAGCCACTCCCATGTGGTGGGATCATTTTTTTAGGAGGTGGGGTCATTTTTTAGTACTTTTTGCCTTTAAAATGTTGGATAGCAAAATAGCATTCCCATATTAGGACGACTCTGCTTTGCTTCATTTGGGGAGAATACAGTAATAGAGAAATTACTACATCTTATCAAGGCTTTTTTTGTTTTATTTTGTTTTGGTTTGGTTGTTTCTAAATTTGACCCTTGAGAATAGAGGTTCTCTGAAGACCAGGGTAGGCTATTTGTGATATTTATTTAATAGGAACCAAGTATCGTTTGTTTAAAAATTACTGTCCTAAAGCCAGTACTTTAGCACACACCTGTAATTCCAGCGTTCTGGAAGGCTGAGGCAGGCAGATCACAAATTAGAGCCCAGCCTGGGCAATCCAGCTATTTAAAGAGATGCTGTGTCAAAATAAAAAAATTAAAAAGGGCTAGGGACATACCTCTGTGCAAAGATACTGAATTCAATTCTCAGTACCCAAAATAATTTTTTTCTTATAAGATCTACGCAGCATGATGGTGCATGCTTATAATCCTAGCTATTTGGGAGGCTGAAGCAGAAAGATCACCAGTTAGAGCCCAGCCTGGGCTTTAAAATGAAAAATAAAAGTGGACTGGGGTGTAGCTCCATGCAGGGTCCTGGGTTCGATATACAGAATTGCAAATATGTATGTATAAAAAAATCCAGAAGAACTTTTGAAAGTTATTTTATAGGTAGTTTTACCTTTGAATAGAAAGATTATAAATTGTGGTGTAACTAAGGAGAAGTGTAGTTATTGTCTTTGAATCCTCTTTTTTAGGCGAAAGAGTTGATACTAGAAAACCACAAGTCAGTTACAAAGTAGATTTATATTTGTTAAGGCACATTGTAGCAACACTAGAGGAAATTCCTTAATTTCTAGAATTAATGTTACTTTTTGATTTTTATTCTAATAGAGATTAAGAAGGTACTGTATTACCACCTTCAAATAACCCCTTTAAACCTATTTAGTGGAAGGAAATAGTTACTTTGCTTTTGACTCTTGCGCACCCTGAAAACCACTAGTCTAGCCTGTCCCTCTCAATTTACATGACCATGAGGAAACTGAAACCTAGGGAAGTTAAATGACCTGCCCTGGGACAGACAGCTAGCTAGTTCCTGCTCAAACTGGGAGCCATTGCTCGGTACCCTGAGTGCCTCGTGTTCTGCTACCTGTTTGGTACACTGTGCTCTCCTAGTATTGCAGCAGCAAATGGTGGTGACTGCCCCATAACCTCCATCTCAGGTAATTCTCGAGCTCTTTGCCTTTTCCTCTAGTGCCCATTGCTTGGTGTGAAGTTGAGAACTGCCTCGAACTCAGGTGTAAACAAGCTTTGGGGAATCACGGGTCTCTGTCAGTGAGGCGTCGGGGTGATAAAAAGGTCTGGCCAGAGAGTAAAGGGCTGTATGTAAACGTGACTGTGAACAACAGCTGCTGAAGTTTGGATGGATTTTACGTTAGCTATTACCTTGAGATCAGAGAAAATGACTTAGAGAAAAAGGAGAAAAATCAGCACAGGAACAAATTTTTCTAATCATCAGGTTTCAAAGAGCATACTTTTTGTTGGAACCACAGTCATACATTTAATTATAAAAAGGGAAGTGCGCATTTTTCCTTTCTGGACTCTGAAAGTAAAATATATTTTAAGAAACATTTTAGGTGTGGCAAAAATGGAGGCCACAAATCAAACTTGGAGAAGAGCCCTGTTTACGAAAATGCATGTATGACTATTTAAGATGGAGGACCACTTGAATTTAAAAATGTTGGTAATGTAGTCACTGTGGCTAGTAGAACAATTTTTTGAAGGTAGTGAGTCAGAAGCTTTTTTAAAATATTTATCTAGAAACTTGTATAGACTCCTAAAAGGACGTAATTATTTGAAGTTGTCATCTTTTGTTTAAAATTAAACTATTCTTACAACCTTTGATTGTTCTAAAAATGTATTGTGCCCTTGTGTTGTAATGCCTTGAATGTTTTTAGGAGGTTAATCCACAGCACCTCTAGCTGCTATTTGATACTGTTTTCCTGGTGCTTTTTTCTTGGTTTATAAGTGTTCTTCTTACCCAAGAAGATTACCTATTACACCGAATGTGCTCTCCCAGGGCAGGAAGGCAGAGTGCTCTGTGCTGTTACAATTCGAGTTTGCCCCTGGGCGGTTGCCAGCAGGGAGTAAGGCATTATGGGAAGTAGTTTCTTTACCTTTCACAACAGGTGTCTTTGTCAGCGCACCTTATTCAGATATCAGCGTGGAAGCACTGAGTCACCATAGCAAAGGAAAATATGAAAGCAAGAATTGCTTTCACTTCTAGACAACAGTGCTGCAAGATAAATCTGAAATCTTCTGATGCTAATGAATTTATGAAGAGGTTCACAGTCTCTGTTAAAGTACTACTGAAAAGATAAAAAAGAATTTAAAAGGTATGAACTGCCTGGATGCCTTACAATGCCTTGACTTCTGATTATCATTTAATTTTTACACGCTTAGTCAGCATTAAGAGTAGTGAACTGGGAAAAGCTGTGTTTTTTTTTTTTTCTTTTAATACAATAATGCTTTAAACACAAAGCAGTATTATTTTTGTGGGGGAAAATGAAGTAAAAATGCTTTATTGGCTCCAACAAGGGTCAAACATAATTTGAAGCTATTTTAATCTTGGATTTATTTAAAATATTGCATTTTTTGTTTAAGCCTATTAGATTTACTTGTTTCCTAGCAATGGGATGTTTTTGTCCCCATCTGTGTGCAAGTGCTCATAATTTAGAATGCTCTGGAAGGTGCAAAACTCTTCTATTTAAATGGCACAAAGTACTAGTTAAGTGATCATGTAAATCTATGGCAAATGAGGATGCTGTGGTGAAATAGACGTTATGGAATTCATTCTGAGTTTTACTTGTGTTTTGAAAAGCAAACAAATTTAGACAACACAGTCCTTTTACTGGTAATGAAGACTAAAATTTCTAGTAAGTACATGTATTTCTTTTGATTTTAGACAAGCATCACCAGGTTGAATTCTGATACAAAAAGTATTTCTCATAGTACTGCAGTGTCATGTATGAAAAGCAGGGAAGATCTTTGGCTTACCTAGGAATATTGAATAAAGAGCTTTTAGGAGAAGTTTATATGTCTTCCCTCCATTTTTATTTGCTTAATATTTTTTTCTATGCAATTAGTGTGTTATATATACTGACAGTTGAGGCAGTTTTGTAATAATAATTGTGGGCAGCTTTCAAACTTCTTTTCTGGAACCATGGAGGTTCATTTATGGTCTCCAGCTGTATGTTAAAATAGTTCTGTTGGCTAAGGCATTAACAGACATTGTATGCCTACTGCTTAAAAGAGTCTATAATTAAAAGAAACCTACAACCTTGAAAATAAAAGACCATTTATCTATGAGATAAAAACAGTTTATAAATGAGACCCTTGTTAACTTTCTAACAACAGAAAACTTAAGTTCTACATAAAATATTTGTGGTTTCTCTTTTTAGAGGAAGATAGGAAAATGATTATTGATTGATAATGTCAACAAATTCTTTCATTTTATATTTTGTTGCTTTTTTTAAACAAATACTCAGAATGAAATCTTTATTCATGCTTCAAGAGAAAAATTTTAATACACAAGAAATGTATAAATTCTGAGAAGTTAAAATAGTTATCATCTTTATTTTCTAACAGTATGAAAAAAAAACACTGAGAGTTAAGAAAAAGTATTTTTCCTCCAAGAATTTTCATGTAAATAGTGCTGAAGACCACGAACCAGTGCAAACATTTTTATTTACCAAGAACATAAAATAAATCAACTTTTTGTTTTGTTTTTTGATGTAGGATATTTCTATTTAGAAAACTTCTTTTTCTGTTTTAAAGATGAAAATTTCCAAAAGCTAAATTTTTCCATCTGCTGTGTTAAGAATGCAGAAGGTGTTTATAGGGTGTACTTCCTACATAGATAAGAAACCTTCAGTTTTCTATTGGGGGTGAATTGCCTGTGATAGCAGCTGCTTTTTTTTCCCCCTCTCTCTTTTTCTTTCTGGATGTTGGACATGCAGCCCCCTTTGAACTCAGGTGGGTGTGTGCACTGGCACTGAGCTGCAGTAGGATTTTTCCTTGGATAGTCTGTGTGGTGTGGAAGCGGGGGCAGCAGCTGCTGCTGTGGAAAAGCCAGCTGGCAAGATGATGGAAGAAATCTCCATTATGGTAGCCTATGACGCCCATGTTTTCAGCCAGCTGCACGACGAAGACTTCCTCACTAGTCTGGTGGCCATCAGCAAGCCCCGGTCTCTGGTAGGTGGCACCTTGCACACTACACTGGGGCTGTTCTTTCTCTGACACTCTTGTAGCAACTGAGGCATAGCTACCTGAGAATTAAAATAAAAAGTACTGCTGTTGACTTTGTGTTACAGCCAGGTATACAGGTTTTCAAAGATTTATTTACATAGTTAAACATTGTTACACATCAGCAAATACATTTCAGATGTTAGACTAATGCTTTCATATGTAATAAGGTTGAGAGGAGCTTTATAGTACCAAATATCACTTTGTCCCAAGTGTTTGCCTTATACGCATATACAGATTATTTGATGAGATGGTCTTCATTTACATGCGTATAGTTTAGTCTCTTTGAAGTGGAAGATATCTTTCAGTAGGCCATAACCTCTTTGCAAATTGAGCTAAATAAAAATCAAATAGTTTTTGGGATCTTAAATTACCGTATTACTAAAAAGAACTATTTTACAAATACTTTGTGGTACTGTTTTAGTTTTGATTTAATATTTGTAAAACCATTTTACCTTTCTGTAGGGGTCTTAGTGTGTGTCCTGGCATTAATAGAGAAAGTAAGTGCTTACAAGTGTTCGTTCAGTTTCTTCTCTGTAGATATCATCCTTATGAAGCCTACTGAGTTAAAGGTAGTGTTCTGTACCTGTTAGGAAAGTTACTATAGTTACAGTACTCTCTTGTTCATTATATTTAATAGTTCTCGTTGGAAGAACTCATTCAGTATGAAACTATATTTCTTTAAGGCAGTGGAATCTAAAATAACTAGTATGGCAATTTTTTCAAGCAATAAATTGCAATAAAGAAAAAGGATTCAATCTATGGTTTGATTCATAAGATAAAAGAGTTATATCAACCACATGCAATTTCTCAACCTATTTTGCTACTGATTTGAAACCATCTATAAGATGATCAGGGGAAATTTGATCACTAGTCATTTAACAAGATTAAGAGAATTAATTTTTGTATAATAATGATATGGGGGTAAGGAACTCCCAACCTGCTAGATGTCCAGTATGAGTTCGTGTTCTCTAAAGTTGAAGAGTGAATTCTAGGAACCATGGAGATTAAGAGTAGAATATATTAATTAGAGAAAGAAAGCTTCTGTCAGAGAGAGAGACATAGGGATGTTGAGCCAGTTGCTGAGGAACCTGCCTTTTCAAGAGATTTTTACAGAGCAAAACCATGAGGTGAGGTGGGTCCACGGTGGGGAAAAATGGGAAATCATAAGGTGGGACAAAACTGTGATCACCCAATAAGATTACAGGCGTAATTATTCAGGTAATATTGATTAAATGGGGATCAAATGGGGTAGCAAGTCCCATAGCAAGCAGACAGGAGACAGGATTAGGGCTTTTCCTGGAGCAGGTGGCGCAGTGGCTCCTCCTGGCTTTCCCAAGGTGCTGGAGACCTATTCAGAATCTATCCGTGCGTTCATCCTAGGGCAAGTGTGTGGGTGCACTGGTTTCATCCGCTGTCTTGAGGTCTGGCCCTCCGCAGATGTGTCTCCCCCACAGTTGCAGTGGATCCAGTCTTCTGCTCAGGCTCCTTCAAGGGCCCGGCCCTGTCTGACTGCCTACAATATTTCTGCCTAACTTAACTATCTATAACAATAGTATTATGATTGTTTCTTGAAATGGTGACTTAGTGATGCATATTGAATATATGCATTTATAGATGAAATGTTGGCAAAAGAAGGACCTAGTAGAGGGTTTGGTAGCAATGTGTTGGTGATTGTTGAAGTGAGATCATAAGTACATAGGGATTCATTATATTCTCTCCATAATTTTTTTCTTGGTACTGGGGATCACACTCAGGGTGCTGTAATACTGAGTTGTACACCCAGCCCTTTTATTTTTTAAAATTGTGAGGCTTGGTCTCGCTAACTTGGCTGGGTTGGCATTGAACTTGAGATCCTTGTGCCTCATCTTCCCAGAGTAAGTGGGATTACGTGCATGTGCCGCCACACCCAGCTTGCATACCACTCTTCAGTAGTCTTAATAGTGGTGCTGATGCATGGTGCAGCAAGCTGTTTGTGTCATTGAAAGCTCTAAAAGTTTAACCATCACTGGTCTAGGTATTGAACTGTTAAGTTGTATAATTTTCTGAAGAAATTTCTTTATCAGATTTGAAGTTTAAAAGTCTTTTGGAAGTGATAATTGGTTTTGGTTCATCTGAAAAACACAAAATGTTCTAAGATAAAATAATTATCATTTACTTATTTATTCATTTATTTATTTAATACATTTTTTTTGGAGACAGTGTCTCACTATGTAGCCCAGGATGGCCTTAAACTTGCAGCAAGTCTCCTGACTCAGCCTCCTGAGAGCTGGGATTATAGGCATGCATCACCATGCCTAGCCTTAACATTTTCTTTTGGTTTTATATTGAATTCCATGCAGGCCATTACACACACAAGACAAAGAAAATTTTGATTTAACAGTACCTATATTGCTGTATGTGATGTACTCAAGATTTGCCCCCATTTATTCTGTTTAATTGTTTAAAGGATAATCATGAACCACTAAGTCGATTTCAGAAATCTTTCCATTCAGACTTTGAAAAATACAGCTACACCCCTTTGATCCCCTAAAAATGAAAGAATAAAGAATATACAACTGAGTATGGTGGCACACACCTGTATTCTTGGTATTCAGGAGATTGAAGCAGGTTCATGAATTCAAGACCAACCTCGACTATATGATGAGATACTTCCTTAAGGAACTTTTTTAGCCAGGCATGGTGGTGGTACACCCCTGTAATCCCAGCACTCAGGAGGCTGAGGCAGGAGGATTCTCATGAGACTAGCTTGAAGTACCTAGTGAGGTCCTGTCTCAAAAAGTGCGGGGCGGGGGGGATTTTTTTTTAAACCACCCCACATCTTTACAAAAAGATCTTTACATTTAGCAACACTCACACAAGCGCCTGAGAACAGTTGAGGGCCTGAAGCGTCTGAAGTTTCCTGTCATCTGTGTCCAAGTAGAATGGCCACCTTCCTTCTCTACCACCACTGCCATTTGCAGTCATTTTTATACCTGACTAGTGTTGGTAAAGGGGAAAGATGGCACCTGTACATTTTTCCAAAGGAGGCTTTTAATGTATATTTAAATTTAAAATGTGTGATCTGTTGTGTAAACTGACCAGCCTGATAACAGGTGCACACTGTGCTAGTGTTTCAGGTTAAATGTCAACTTATGTTGTGCTGAATTATTTCCACTTTTTCATCTATAAAGTGCCTGTGAAGGGAACATTACTTTCAAATATATGTTAGTAAGGGCCAGTATGTAATGCTACAAATGTTTTTGGGTGAATACAATGTGCTGGTTGCAAGTAGAATGCCCCACCCTTCAAAGACCACAGTGTGGTAAGAGAGGCAAAATCAATATTTATGAGGACGTTATTTGCTATTTTAGGGTAGGACTAAGTGGAAAATAATTATCACTAATTGAGCATTGTGAAAGAAGCCCGCCAAAGCAGTTCAGGCTCTGAGGTTCAGCACTGAGGCCTTACAGGATGCTTGCCAGCCAGAGGAAGAAGGTGGGGCCCTTCGGAAAATGGGCAGAACTTGTGAAGAGAGTGGGAGATTGATAACTGTTGGGGGGACTTTGACATTGCCTGATCTTCAGTTCAACTTTTGAGTCTGCTACTTTCCAGGAAATTACTTGATTTCTCTAAGCCTCAGTTTCCTCTTCTGAGAAATAAGGAACGTAATAGTACTTCCTAAGTGCATTACTGTGAGGATTAAATAAGAGCGCTTGTAAAGTACTTAGCATAGTGCCAGGTGTCACCATGTGTCTCCCCTTCTAATAGGGGAAGGACTGTTCTGTTGGAGGAGGTCTGCAGGAAGGAGTAGGATGAGCAGATAAGGCACCATAGGCATTTGGCAGAAGGAAGGGAGAGGAAAAAAGAAAATAGACCAGTTGGGTTATCCTGATGTATTACTCTGCTTGGTGAGGGAATCACTGTTAGGGTATCAGTCTACAGGAAACTTGGAGCTTTCTGCCCTGAAGGTGTGCAAAATATCTTAGGCTTGAACTTGCCAGGATGGGACCAATAGGAGGGAGTGTGCATCAGCCAAACCATCTGCTGAGCAGATGGGATCCATTACATTTGCATTAATCTGGCAGTCATGGGCAGGTGAGGAGCACACTAGTCATGAGGGTAAACTTCTAAAAGGCATTAGAACAATGGAGCTGGAAAGAACTGACAAGTGTCTGACCTTAGACACTTGACAGTGCCAGTGAGAGTGAAGAAATCTTTGTGTACGTGTTGGTTAGTTGTAGCAATGGATACAGTTGTAGTACTTGGGAAGAAACAATTGTACAGTATATAGGAAAAGTAAATGATTGACATACGTTGAAAATTACAGGAAAACTCAACTTATGAAAAATTGTTGTGGTAGTAATTTGAATGGGAAGGTTAGCTATCAAGAATACAGTGGAGCCGGGTGTGGTGGCACACGCCTTTAATCCCAGCACTCGGGAGGCTGAGGTAGGAGGAGCGTTGTGAGTTCGAGGCCAGCTTGGGCTACAACGTGAGCGCAAGGCCGGCCTGAGCTACGTAGTGCGACCCTGCCTCAAAAAACCAGGGCTGGGAGTTTGGCTCAGTGGCTTAAGCGCCTGCCCTGGCAGGGGCGAGGTTATGCGTTCGATCGCAAAAAAAAAAAAAAAAAGAATACAGTGGAGAAGAGATGATCCTTTTTGATGTTCCCTTGTTCAGCGTCTAGAAATTTGAAGTCCCAGTATCTCTGCAAGAGA
The DNA here is from genome assembly GCA_004363535.1 of Dasyprocta punctata. Lineage (NCBI taxonomy): Eukaryota > Metazoa > Chordata > Mammalia > Rodentia > Dasyproctidae > Dasyprocta > Dasyprocta punctata. The sequence continues at coordinate 32,035 of RJWM01005158.1, read as the reverse complement.
GTTGATCTGTGGCTAGAGCATTGTCCTTTAATGAAAGCTGCTTAACCAGATAACGCATGGCTATACTATCTTGGCAGTGGATTGACATTTTTAACTGACAGATACTAAAATAGCACCACTGTGCCAACAAAGGAAAGGAGCTCTTTATCAGAGCTATGGTTTGTGTGTTCTATAAATGAGAGATGAGGGTAAGCATTCTGTAATTACTTACTCCTTTTCTGTTTGGCATGTAAATTCCATCAAGCAAGTCAAATTAAAAAAAAAATTCAGAGCCATTCCATATGCTAGAGATGGAGAAACAATAGCATTAGTACAGATATTTCTAAATTATCACTAGATACACATGACAAATATTTTGACACTATTTTATCAATTCATCTTAGACCAAAGAACCAAATTTCCCTCATTTGGCTTATCAATTCCGATGAGTTATGATTCTTACGATTGCAAGTAATAAAATTCTGTGCTATCTTAAGAAAGAATTTATCATGTGGACCCAGGGCGTGGTCCTTTCAGTCCAAGGGCTTTCTGCTTTCAAAGGCTTCAGCTGGGGAGCAAAGATGGTATGACTGTGACGCTGGCAGGCGTTCTCTTGCCATTCTCTTGTCATCTAGTTCTCTTTTTGCACTTTATTTACCTCTCTGTCCCTGAGTTCTTCTTGGCTTCCTGCTTCTCATGGCAGAATATTGCCACCACAAGCCATCCACATTTACAGTTCTGCTTGAAAGCAGAGTGATGTGACCACCCCTTTTGAATCACAACTCGATTCCTTTGGAGAAAATCTTACTGAATCATGTTAGGTGAGTTGCGATGGTGTAGCATGCAGCTCTGGGTCAAATCCTGTCTCACCCCAATTAGCTCTGCAAGTGCGGGCAGGTTGATCCCTTGGGTCTATATTACTGTCATACATAAAATTGAATCATGTTAGTACTTATTGTGTAAGATTATTGGGAGAGTTAAATCAGTTAGTATATGGAAAACACTTTAAAATGCCTCACACACATTGAAGCATGAAAGTATTAGTCATTCTTTTAATCGATGTTTCCTTTTCAGAACCCTGCCATGGGGCAAGCACTCTGACTCTAAACCTAATCTTAGCCCTATTTAAAATCTTGAAATAAAAGATTAACTTTTAGCAAGACTTTATAATAAGTTCACCATCCCCCCCAAAAATAGGTTATTTTGCTGTTATAGTATGAAATTATTAAGCCAGCTTCTGCTGCCATAGAACTCACTCCAGATGTTGAGAAACAGTCTCCCTACTTGATAGTAGGAATGGGGTTTATTTGTAACTCAATTCAAAATGTCTTATTATTAGGACAGTTGAAATGTATGGTAAATTAATTTTAATTAATGTTTCATAAATTAGTTTGTCTACAATAGTTGAAAATATTATTTAGGGTTTTTGTATTTCATTTTAGCCACCCACATTTGTATTTAATTAAATGATAAACCAAAAATATCCACTGATCTGCTACTCTGTTGTGTTGTGTTCTTGGCACTGGAAATCCAGGTAAACAGAAAATGTATGATAACTATTGAGAATCTATAGTAGGGAAAGATAAGACACTAACATAGCTATGGATATTACTTAATGAGGTGATGATAAATGCTATGCAGAAAATTAAAATGAATTGCTGTACTCTAATCAAGTGATTAACCAGAGGCTTTATAGTGGGTAATCAGTGAGAACCTTACTGAAGCCATTTAAGATCTCAATGACGCCTTTGGAAAAATTGTATCTTAGGCAGAGGAAACCTCTGAGAGAGCCCCCAAAAAGGGTAAAGCTGGATACCTTGGCAGAACAGGGGAGACAATCTGATCAGAGCACCGTGAACCAGGGTCAGACTGATAAGAAATAAGATTGGGAAGAAGTTGGAAGCCAGGCTATTATGTAGGGCTTGGTAAGCCAGATAAAGTATTTCAGGTTTTATTATTTCTATGGTGTCATTATATTGTAAAAATCTGGTGACCCAGAATATGTATCATTAGCAGAAATCTAAAACATTGATTACATAATTAGAGAATTATCAGAAATTTACTGTAGTGCTCAAACTCAATATGAAATCAAATTGTAGTGTTAAAATTTATTGCAAGTACTCAAAGCTTGATTATCAATACAATTCTAAAAAAAACAAATCAGAGTTACTCCTGAGGATTGTAATGTCCACAGTAGGATTTCTAGCAGGCTGGAATATTGTAAAAGCCCTCATGTTTCTTTCTTTTAAAATTCTCCTCTTTTAAAATTAAATTGATTCTTTTTTTAACTGTTAAAAAGATCATAAAACTTGTACATATTCATGGAGTACCACATGATGTTTGGATACATGTTTGGATATGTTGTACAATGTTTAAACCAGATAAAACATACCTAGCACCACAAACACAATTTCTTTGTGGTAAAAATATTAACATTTCTTTCTTATAGCTTTTTACAATATGTATTCCATTATTGTTCTCTGTATTCATGTTGCTGTACAAGAGGAAACCAGCACTGTTTCTCTTAACTGTAACTTGAGATTCATTGATCAACCTTTCTTCACCCCTCCCTACCTTCTAATCTCCCCAGCCTCTGGTGAATACCATTCTCCTGGAAACTTTTATGAGCTTGACTTTCTAGATTCAACATGTGGAAATCATACATTGCTTGTCTTTCTTTACCTGGCTTGTTTCATTTAGCTTAACAATTGCCAGTTCTGGCCTTGTTGAGCAAATGACAGGATTTTTTTTTAAAAAGAGGGTTGAGTAGTATTCCATTGTATGTTTATTCTGAATTTTCTTTATCCATTCATTAGTTGATTGACACTTGGGTTAAACAGTTCCTGGCTATTGTATATAGTGCTGTACTGAACATGGGAGTGCAAATGTTTCTTTGATATACTGATATCATTTCCTTTGTCCTCCTGTCTCAGCCTCCCTAAGTGCTGGATTACGGATGTGTGCTGTCACACCTTGGCTAGTGTCTCTTCTTTAACAAAAAGAGTATCACTTCTGAAACATGTCTGATTTGATTAATCTCTTGCCCATCAATTTTGTGAGAGCACAGGTGTTTTTGTTTACCATTAATTGTCCTCCAGAGCTTTGTGTGTGTGGTACACACTATATATATGAATAGTATTAGAAAACAATAAAGGGAGCCGGGCGTGGTGGTGCGCGCCTTTAATCCCAGCACTCAGGAGGCTGAGGTAGGTGGAGCGTTGTAAGTTCGAGGCCGGCTCGGGCTACAACATGAACGCAAGGCCGGTGTGAGCTACATAGTGCAACCCTGCCTCGAAAAACTAGGGCTGGGAGTTTGGCTCAGTGGCTTAGCGCCTGTCTGGCAGGCATGAGGCTGTGAGTTCGATCCTCAGTGCCGCAAAAAAAAAAAAAAAAGGAAAACAATAAAGTACTGTAGGTGTAATCATTGGTCTACTGCATGTTGTGACAATTAGTTCATAAATATACATGTATACCCATAAAAGTAGTTATTTTTAAATCCCTTTGTCCTTAGACCTATACACTAAAATCCTATAAAACAGAGTGCAGTATCAGGTTAGAGTCTACCTAGGTACTTAGCTCTTAACTGTTGAAAAAAAAAAGGAATGGAGTAGTTATTTCTATTATACCTTAATTTATTCCATGGTTCATTTAACATGCCTGCCTCTTACGTTCATAACACTGTGTTAAGCTTTGAGAGATCTTCAAAGAGATGACAATCTGGTTTAAAAGACAGCCGTGTAAACAGCTGTTAGGAGCCAGTGAGGTGGACAGTACAGGAGGTGTATATGGCGTTCCCTCTCTTGTGTGCTCCTGCTATACCCACTACGTCTTGGGCACTCCTGCAATGGGATAGTCTGTCTGCTTTTCCAAGTTAGTACTTGAGGTTCATTTCCCTCGCAGGTTTTTATTTCCCCACTCAGCCTGAGCACCTGGCACACAGTGTCAGCAGGCAACAAGGTCCTAATGAACGAAGGGAGGAATAATGCAGGAGTGATGGAGACCACCCTGAGCGAGCTACAGTTCCATAAATTGGCTTTCTGTATTAAAGGTCTGTGTCTGCCTAGGCCTGTGTGCCTTGCCTGATGAGCCAGCAGTTGACATGCAGAAACAAAAACTCTGTATACCAGTGGTCTCAGTAGAGGTCTCTGCGACCCATGACCCTGTGACATCTCAGAAAGCAAGGTAGCATTTCAGCTGGGAACTCGCTGACTCTTATACAAAATTCTATAGAAGTAAATATTAACCAATGGGAAAAACAAGTTTGCCATTAATAGCATAATGCTTTGTGTCTTACTAGACCTTGTTTGTGTCAGTGCCCTCCACTTCTCTGTTCCCAGAGTCTCCCTACACAACCCCTGGAAAAGCTGTGTGCATTCAATAGAGTGGTCTTTGCCTAATAAGAGCTCTGACCCTCTGGACCCCCTTTGCATTCTAAATTATTGCCTCCGTGTCTTATCCTTTGTTGCACCCTGCCCGGGTGATTGGGGGCCGGATTAGTCCCCAATACTGGAGGACTTGGAGTGAATCAGACATTTTCATAGGAAGGTGGACAGTTTAAAAATTTTTATTTTTAAATTCTTACGTTTTAACTTTTTGAGTAATACATTGACATGATTTTAAAATTTCAACAAATACAAAATGATATCCAGTGGTTTCCCAGCCATTCCTGTTATCCCAACAGTGTTAGTAAGTATTTTAGAGGTATCTTTCCAGAAATATTTTTTCTACTAAGCAAATTTGTATGTGTCCACCCCTGTCTTTTACAGCACTTCTTTTGTTTTGGTGCTGGGAATTGAACCCATAGCCTCAGCATGCTAAGTGTGTACTCTACCCACTGAGCTGCACCCTAGCCTCCTCTTCTCACAGAACTTTTAATGTCCTATTCATTTTCCATATTTTGCTTTTTTTCACTTAATACGTGCTAGAGATTTTTCTGTGTCATTTGACAAAGAATGTCCTTGTTCATTTCAAAGTGGCAGAGTATTTTACTGTATGAATTTCTGTAAGTTTAACTGACTCCCAATACATACATACATAGGTTGTTTCTAATGTTTTGCTGCTGTAGTACTACAATGAAATGCCTTGTATATCATCATTTCATGAAAGTGTATATCTATAGGTTAAATTTGTAAGAGTGGAATTGGTGGGTTAAAGGACGCATGGATTTGCTATTTCTATAAAGCCAAATTGTTCACCTTATATGTTGTATTAATTAATTTATCTACCAGAATTTATACCTATGCAAACTTTTTTGGTACCAGGGATTGAACTCACAACTTCGCAACTACCAGGCAGGCACTTAGGCCACTGAGCTAAATTGCCAGCCCTATTTTTTGAGACAGGGTCTCACTGTGCAGTTCAGGCTGGCCTTGGACTCACTTTGTAGCCCAGGCTGGCCTCGAACTCACAATGACCCTCCTGCCTCAGCCTCCTGAGTGCTGGGATTACAGACATGTGTCACCACGCCTGGCTCTGTGCAAACTTTTGAACAGTATTCTAAAGAAAAATTTAGGAATATTTCTGATTGTCAGAGGAAGGAAAAGATATTCCAAACAGAAGGATTAGCACTTTCAGAGGCACACAGGAGAGAGAGATAACATGTGTGGGGATTTCAGCTAGTTCCATCTGGCTAGAACTGGGTAAGACCAGGAAGTAGTAAGAGAGTTGGAGTTGGTCATGAAAAATTTTGGTGATGCTAAGTAACTGATATTTTTAACTCTATAGAAGAAAGTTTTGAGTAGAGAGAAATGACTTAATGAGTTTGATTAGATTTTTATCTACTTAAAAAACAAAGCTTACCAAATAGGTCTGTTCTCTAAAAATTCTTCTTAGAATTTAATGGGGGAATAAAATATGTTTTGATTGATGAAATTTTTGAAAATACATGTAAATAAAAACTAAAACACAAATAATACATCATGTGTGTTAGAAAACACAAAAACTTCCTCACTTCTGATTTGTTTAAATCAAACTAGTAGGCATCCAGAGACAACTACTTGTTTTTTGTTTATTTGTTTTGTGGCACCGGGGTTCGAACTTAAGAGACACCTACTTGTTAAGAGATGCTTGTGATTCCTTCTTCTAGAAAAGGGAAAAAGAAAAAGAAAAAAAAAAAAAGGCAGAACTGATGCATATGCCTACCTAGATCACCACGTGGTTGTTCATATAAAGCTATACAATGGAGGTCTTCTCAGGAGCTATTTTATTTTAATTGCCTTTAAGGACCTTACAATAACCCTTTAGGCACATCCAATTCATATGTGCCACTTTTTTTTTTTCTGTAGCACTCACTAGCGGTACTTTCTAACCTAAATCTCAACAATTACAGCAACACAGAATGCCTCAGAGGTTGGGAAGTTTCAGAAAACTGACCCCATGGTTCATGCTTCAAAAATCCTCTCCTGGAATAATCCTAATATTATTAATAGCCAAGTCTTCCACTTGTAGCATAGGGCCTGTTGGAACAGTTTGTGGCATATTGTTCCTAGGCTGTTCTTTGGATGTAAGAGTTAAAAGTATGTCCAAGTTAATAATGTCATTTGAACACATGCATCCTGCTGCTGGAGAAGTACATTAAGATATCTTCAAATCGTTCTCCGTAATTACATTCTAAGAATTACAGTGGGATAGCATGGGGTAGAGCGAAAGTCTTAGATGCATTTAGTGAGCTATCTACTAAAGTGCTCCAAACTGATACAGTGTGACAATTTTAATAATTTGGGATTCAGCATCTGCAAGGCAATGGCAAAGTTACACAATGTGTAATAAATGTGAAGATTCAGGATAATTCCTCTAAATAGTTAAAATGTATCCAGAAGTGCTCTCTACAGTGCTCTGCAACCTGTCACAGTTACATTAATTTGATTCCTTCATGTAAAAGGATCATTTTTATTGCTCCTCCCTAAAAAGAGTAAATTGCCTTCCCTCTTGGATGTAGGCTGCTCAGCTTCCTTCTTATTAAAAAGACAGGAAATGCTGCTTCCATTTAAAGTGTTAATGTTATCTGTAAAAGTGTAGTGCAAGTTGTCATTGACTTGAAGTTTTCAAAGAAGATTGAGAAATAGGGTGTAACATATCACTCAAGATGGTTATACAAACAATGTTTTCAGTGATGGGAAGGGCGTCAAGAGAAGCCTGGAAAAGATCTGAATGTATTTTATCTAACTAAGAGGGGCATGACTGAGTTGGCTGTAGTCCCTCAGTTTGCTTTTCTCCTCAGGAAGAATTTCACCTTAGTACATGTGCTTACATTTCCTGATTATTGATAAGAAACGAAGCTGCCTCTGCATACGGGTTGCAAGAGAGGATTGTTGAGCCTAAGCCCAGGTCGTTTAACATTCGCCTACTGAAAGACAGGACTTTTTCTCAACTCTTACCACTTCAAAACATGGCGGACATTCTGCCAAAATTGGTCGAAGAAGCAAATCAAATAAATGAATGAAAACCATTCTGTTGAGTTTCTGGGTTTTTAAACTGTTCTAAAAACTCTCAGTGGATTTGAGAATAAAACGTTGAAAATATTCAAAGGCTGTAAAGATTGGACGTATCCCATAATGAAAAGCTACTTGTTACTTCCCCCTAAGTGAAAATCAGGGGGAAAACAGAAACACAAACAGTGAAGACAAAGGAATTATTTCATCCAGGTTGAAATAGACATTCAACCTTTAATCTGTATACTATTTTCTTATACATTGAATATGTTTGAATATTATGTAAAGTTACAAATTCATACCACAAATTTCACTCACCTCTGACCTGTTTAAATCAAGCCAGTAGGTGTCAGCTTGCTTAGAACCCTGTCCCACCTGTCCCAGGGTGAGTGTGATTATGAGGCTTAACGATTATGTGATAAGAGTGTTGCTGACATTGTACTGACCTACCTTGCTCCGAGTGTCTCTGTGGCCTTCTGTTGTGTAGACTGTCTTGCTCTGCTTTTAGAGAATTTCTCATATGCCAGCGAAGTGTACTTGCCTGTTGTGTGTGTTTGATATCCTGTTAAAGGGAAAGAATTAGTTTCCTTTTTTGATTTTGCATTTTCATATTAGGAGATTGAAGTAGAAAAGAGAAATTAGTATTCTCATAAACTAAGATGAAAAAGAATTAACACAGTGAGGAACATAAAGGACAGAATCCATAAATCCTATAGTGCGATAATCTGAGTTTTATCTTAACAGCACCAATGTAAATGTAGAATAAAAAGAATAACACATGTATTTATTTAATCCTCACAACAATTTTATGAGGGAGGTACAATTTTTTAAAGGTTTATTGTACATATGGGGAAAGTGAATCATAGATTAATCTTTCACAGTGCTGGAGAGTTGTAAAGTCAGGATTTGGGCACAGCCTCACTGACTATGAGGCTGTATTCTTAATCATTCAAAATGCACAGCATTTGTGCTTTGTACTCATTAGGCGCTGCACTCAGTATTCCTTTGATTATATAACTATATCCTTCTGAATCTGAATTTTTCTATGCTTCATTGGTCTCAGGAAGGTGAAGTAGATGTCAAATCTATGATTAGTTTTCTTAATTTTTGAAGCAGGGTTCATAACATGAATGATTGCTTTAACAATGTTTGGGCCTCTTATCAGGTTTTTATTCACTTTCTTTAAGGTATTTGAAAAGTAAAGTAATCATGCTTTTCCATATTCCTAAAGTTCTGAGTTTGGCTTTGTGCATGGGAAAGAAGGCTTTTTCTATAGCAAATGTAGAGTGTATAGTATAGCATATTTACAGTATATGAATATTTTTAGCAAAGATAATAGGCCTTTTTAAAATGAAATGTTTATTATTTAGTTTGTGCCTGATTATGTGTTAGTGTGAAAACTAAATAAAAGTGCAAGAAAAATTCAATTTCTGCCTTTGTAAGCTTTCCAAGCTAGCAATCTCTATACTGAGAAGCTCCTTTTAATATTCGATAGGCATTTCCCGGGGACAGCTTTCCTAGAGTTCTGCTTTCTATTTGAATATTACATGTTCTACTTGAGAATTTACTGATGGACTTTGAGATGTTTGACAAACCTAAAGTGCTGGGGCTTGCATTGTCCTATTTTTACTACCTATGAGATGGCAAGTGAATGCATAGCTATCAGGACAGTAAACTAAAGGTGTGAGAATTAAGGAATCTGTCTGGGGCTTCAGAGCTAAGTGAAACAGCTGTGACTTATATTCTAAATTCAGCCTCTGTCTCCAATAGCTCTGTTTTTTAATTGTGTGCATTTTCTAAAGTAGCTTATTTTATAAATTAGAGGTATAGAGATCACAGTGCAATTTTTTCTTCTAGAGAGCTTGGAAGACTGTTCACAAAATTTATATATATATATATATATATATATATATATATTTTCAATATAGGTATTCTTCAGAAGTCATTTGTCTATGCATAAAGTTTCAGTATCTAGATATGCCATAGAATCAGGTATAATTCCATTGTTGGAGCTGCTTCATTAAAACTGGATTTATGAAATGTACATCTAGTGAAACATGAACTTTTACACTAAGATCGTATGTGAACATACTGAGAAACTCTCAGGCATTTTCCTGTGACACAGATATCCCAATTTTGATGTCTTCGAATAGTCAGTGATGGACTTGGTAAGTATGGTAGTGTACTGGGGAAATAGAAACATTCATATCAAGGATGTGGGGAGAGATTTTTGAATGAATTAATTAGTGTTATGGGTTGAGCATCTCTAGTCCAAAATCTAAAATTTTTTGAGCACTGACATGACAGCACAAGTGGAAAATACCATACTTGACCTGAAAAGAAGAGTGGCAGTCAAGACACAGGTACACTAAAATTCTCTATAACGTTGCCTCCAGGCCATGTTGTGTGTATGTGAAACATAACTAGATTTCATGTTTAGGCTTGGGTCACATTCCAAAGATATCTCATTATATATGTATTATAGATGTGATGGTTCATCTTGATGGTCAACTTGATTGACTTGAGAGACACCCTGAAGTTTAGTCAGGCACATTTCCGGGTATGTCTTGATGGGCATGAAGGTGTGACTTTGGAGACTATGTATGGTTCCTGGTCTCCGCTTCCTGGTTGCCATGGTTAAGCAGCTTTCCTCTGCCATGCCATTTTGCTATGACATTGTAGTCTTGGAGGCAGCCAACCATGGACTGAACCCTCAAGTCCGAGCCAAAATATACTTTTTCTCCTTTAAGTTGTATATGTCAGGTATTTAGTAGAACTAATACCACAGATATTCAAAAATGTGGGGGGAAAAACTCTGAATCACTATGTAAAACTATATAGTCATGGGTAGGTGTATAAGAAATGGATAAAAACAATTTGAAATGATCCTGAGAGAACTGTCTGCAGTCTTGGGAATGGTGGCCTCTGGGTATGTAGACTGTCATACCAGGAAGAATGATTATGGAGTTAGGTTGGGAGGTGACTGCACTATAAAAATGGTTCATTTTCTAGGAAGCAACAGAGTTTGTAGTTATAAAAGATTTGCAAGGTTAAAAAGCTAAGCAGTTTCAAGTACATGGCATTTTTAAAAAGGCTCTAAGATAGGATGTATAGGCAATAAGTATTTGATGATTTCACTCAGGTACAGTCTGGATGGTTGGTAAAGGGAAAGCTAGTACATTGATTGAAGATTTATTTGCATTGGAGAAAATCTGGGTTTAACAATCCACATCAAGTGAGAAACATTAGTGTTTATTTTACTCCACTGTTGAATATTATTATTCCTGGCTGGTTATTTCAGAGAGTCTAGGTTATTTATTTCACAAAGGGTGTCTTAAGATAGAAAGCCGAAGCTATTGTTTTTCTTTAGTCAAAAATTGTACCTAATTAGAATTTTGAACATCAATTATGAATTCCATTTTTTAAAATTCTGTAGTTTAATATCATCAACTGTCAGATCCTTGCAAAAATTTTCTCTTCTTAATAATTTATTGAGGTGAAATTCACATAAAATTAACCACTTTAAAGTGAACAACTCAGTGTTATTTGGTACATTCATTAGGTTGTGCAACTATTACCTCTGTCTGGTTCTAAAACATCTACATCACTCCAAGGTAAAACTTCTTACCTATTGAGAAGTTTCTCTCTGTGTTTCCCATTCCTTTTCCCCTAATCCAGGCAGCCACTAGTCTACATTCTGTATCCATGGACTTATGTATTCTGGGTTAGGGTTAGGGTTAGGGTTAGGGTTAGGGTATTCTGGATATCTCATGGCTATGGAACCATACAATAGGTGACCATTGTGTTTTGTTTCTTTCCTTTTTTTTTTTTTTTTTTTTGCAGCACCAAGGATCGAACTCGCAACCTTGCGCCTGCCAGACAGGTGCTTAAGCCACTGAGCCAAACTCCTAGCCCTAGTTTTCTGAGGCAGGGTCGCACTGTGTAGCTCAGGCCGGCCTTGCGCTCACATTGTAGCCCAAGCTGGCCTCGAACTCACAACGCTCCTCCTACCTCAGCCTCCCGAGTGCTGGAATTAAAGGCATGCGCCACCATGCCTGGCTGTGTTTTGTTTCTTTCACAAAGTGTGTTTGAGTTGTTCATCTGTTGCAATATTTTTTGTTGTTGTTGTTGTTTGTTTGTTTGTTTTGGTTCTGGGCGCTGAGCCACTGAGCTATATCCCCAGCATGCAGCATGTATTAGTACTTTATTCCTTCCTGTTGCTGAATAATAACCCATTGTATATACCTACTGTACCATAATTTGTTGATTCTTTCCTCTGTTGATAGACATTAGACCGTTTCCCCCTTTCAGCTGTCGTGTATAGTGATGTTATGAGCATCTGTGTTCATGTGCTCGTGTGGATGCCGGTTTTCTTTTGGGTATGTGCTTGGCAGTGGAATTTCAGGATCATGTGGTAATTCTACTTTTAACTTTCTGAATAAGTGTTGTCTTGATCTGTTTGAGATGCTATAATACAGATAATTTATAAACAGAAATGTATTGCTTATGTTCTAGAAGCTAGACAGTCTAAGATCACGTTGCTAGCAGATTCAGTATCTGATTAAAGCTCATTCTGTTTCTGAATGGTTCTTGTTGCTGTGTGAAAAGAGCAGCTCTCTGGGGTCTTTTTTATTCTTCCTTCCTTCCTTCCTTCCTTGCTTGCTTCTTTCCTTCCTTCCTTCCTTCCTTCTTTTGACTGATTGATTGATTGTGGTACTGAGGATTCAACTCAGGGCCTTTGTACTGAGCTATGTCCCTAGCCCTTTTAAGGGGTTTCACCTAAATTACTAAGTTGTTCAAGCTGGGCTTGAACTTGTGATCTTCCTGCCTCAGCCTCCCACAGTGCCAGGATTTACAGGCATGCATCACCATGTCTGGCTTGGGGATCTCCTTAAGAAGGGCACTAATTCCAGTCATGTAGATGGAACCCTCATATACTAATTACTCCCAGCGGCTCCACTCAGTACCACCACATTAGGGATTGGATTTCAATACATGAATTTTAGAAAGTCACCAATAGATCATAGCAGCCACCATACTGCTTTTCCAGTACATGAACCATTGTGTATTCCCACTAGCAATATATGAGGATTCCAGTTTTCCACATCCTTGCCAACACTTCTTGCCTCATTACCATTCTAACGGTTATAAAATGGTATTTCTTTGTGAAATTGTTTTTTTATTGTGATAAAATGTATATAACATAAAATTTGCCTTTTTAACCATTTTAGTCATACAATTCAGTGGCATTAATTATAGTGATAGTGTTATGCAAATAGTATCAGAAGTTTTTGTGCTAAAACAGTAACTATGTCCATTTAACATTTCATTTCCATTTTTCCTCAAACTCTGGAACCTCTAGTCTATTTTCTGACTCTATCAGCTTCCCTGTTATAGATATTTCACATAAGTGGAAGTATATTTATCCTTGTGTATCTACCTTATTTTACTTCAAAAATGTTTCAGGATCTATCTGTGTTGCAGTATATATTAGTACTTAATTCTTTTTTAATGCCTGTATACCATGCCACTTTATGTATACTACAGTTTGCCTTAGCCATTAGTTGGGACACATAAGTGATTTCTGCCTTTTACCTGTTATAAATAATGCTGCAGTGAACATGAATGTACAAGTGTCTGAGTCCCTGTTTTCAGTTCTCTTGATTATAAACTGAAATTGGATGATCATATACTAATCATACATTTAGCATATTGAAGAACTGCCTGTTTGCATAGCAGTGGAATCATTTTAAATTTCTACTACCAGTGTATGAAGGTTCTGATTTCTCCAGCCTTCATCAATCTTGTTCTTTTCGATTTTTAAAAAATGTTATCTACTCCACAGCTCTTGGGAGGCTGAGGCAGGAGGATCATTGCAAGTTCGAGACCAGCCTGGGCTACAAAGTGAGCTCAAGGCCAGCCTGAACTGTGTAGAAAGACCCTGTCTCAAAAAGACCAAACAAACAAACAAAAGATCTACACCAGTAGGTGTGAAGTAGTATCTCATTGGGTTCTGGCTTGCATTTCCTTAATGATTACTGATATTGAATATTTTTCATGTGCTTACTAGCCGTTTGTATATTTTTGGAGAAAGACCTAGTCAGATCTATTGTCCAGTTTTTAATTGATTGGTTGTCTTATGTTGTTGCTGAGTTGGAAGAGTTGTTTATATATTCTGGATAGCAAATCTTTATCAGCTACAAGATTTGCAAATATTTTCTCCTATTCTGTAGGTTGTCTCTTCACTTTCTTGATAATGTTTTGCATGAAAGTTAGTTTTCATGAAATCTCATTCATTGATTGCTTTTTTGAGACAGAGTCTCACTATGTAGTTCAGGCTGGTCCTGAACTCACTTTGTAGCCCATGCTGGCCTTGGACTCACAGCAGTCTTCCTGCTTCAGCCTCCTGAGTGCTGGAATCACAGGCATCCACTGCCATGCCCAGCCCATTTATTTTTTAAGAAAATAAACCCTTCCTTTCTGTCTGTCTCTTTCTTTCTTTCTCTCTCCCTCCCTCCTTTCCTCCCTCCCTCTTTTTCTTTCTTTTTTTCTTTCTTTCTGTTCTTCCCCTTCCCTGTTCTTTTCTTTCTGTAGTGCCTGGGGTTCTACTCCAGGACCTCAGCCTACTGTGAAAGTGCTGTACCCCAGCCCCTTAAAGCAATTTAAAGTGAGTACAATCTGTTCTGTGGAATACATACGGAAATAATACAATAGCTAACAATTCAAGTTTGTGTGAAGTGAATAATTTTGTTACCTTTTCTAGGCTTTATCTTCTGTGAAATAGGGTCTCATTCACCTGTGAAGAATATTTGGAGATTCTTCACTAAAAACTTTAAAGCCTGAGAATGTGCTTCTAACCCTGGCAATAAATTTTGTAAACACATTATCTACTTAGTAATGACATCATCTATCTTACTAGATTTCAATATGTCGAAAACAGCCCATTCAAATACTCCTATTATGGAATTGAATCATTGTTCACAGCTATAAAAATTAAAGCTCCTTTGCCTATCTTACCATTCTTCTAAGCTGCTGAATACAGATACACATGACTGAGCAGTATGGGATGCTTTATGCTTCCAGATACCAGGCTGTGCTTGTCTGAATAGTGTAGAATGGATATAAAGAAGACCTGGGGAGATGGTGATTATTAAACTACTCCCAGAACCAGGACATACTGTCGCCCCCACCCCTGCCTCACCCCCTGCTTCTGTGATGTGCTTGCTGACTAGGCTCAACATAGTGGGGGAAAAAAAATTCCTGCTCAGTTTGGAGATTTATTCTTCTTGTTATGCATTTGGCACTGCTATTCACATTAGCTCCTGCTGTTGGCAACCTTGTTTTTTCTTTGTAGTTCAAATAAGTAGTTACAATTTGATCTTTACCTATGAATTTTTGAAGTATGATCTGAGTTGGGTAAGCAAGTATACATTTGCGAACTCATTGTTTAGGTAAAATCAAAACTGCAAAAGATTGTCAAAAGCATTGTTCATGGCAGGCAGGTGTTAATGAGATACAAGCCATATGCTCTACATCTAAATGAGACAGATGATTGTGTTCTGTTCTGTAGATTTTACTGTTTCCCTGCCAATTGCCTCTCAAATTTGTCTCACAAAAGGGAACAGAAAAAAGAATGTAGACAGATCAGCTCATATGCATTGTCCTGGAAAAGTAATTCAAAGATATGCCCAAATGTTCAAAAACTTGTTTCATCCTTGTATAAGCTAAACTATATATTTATATGTGGCCAAGATGTACCATGCCTTGCTATAAGGGATATTGGAGAAAGTAAAACACATAGTCTTTAATCTCAGTAAGTTTCAATATTCTCAAAAAATAATATACATCTAGAGATATCTTATGACTTAAAAGCAAAGTGTAAACAAGTGCAGATTATATAACCAAGTACAGCTCTGAAAGTGGAACTGTTTGGCACAGTGCCAATGGCATCTAATCAGATAAATTTATTTCATATACAAAGTCTGTGTTAGTCTAGGAGATGCTATATGTCAAGTAGTTGAAACTAACTGAATTTTCATCTCATCTATTGACAGAAAAAAATTCATTGAAAAAATTTTATTTCAGATATATATGTATATATAGTACATATATGTTTTCAGAGTTTTTTAACATGAAAATCACAGAAATATGTGCTATTTTAATGGCACCAGCCTCTGATTACTTCCATTTTCATCCTCACTAGTAACATGGTATTCAAGTTTAGTATTGCCTAGCACAGTGAGAAAGATTGTATCTATTACTTATGACACACACTGTAACCTTGAGACAAAGTAGAAGCATACAGCATAGCCCTCTCTCTACACATTTATTTGTAAGACCTGTGTAATAAAACAATCTCACTGTAAGGATTTTGGTGGATTCCCCCAGAGATTTTGACTTGTTTATCATTGTCATGGAAGTAAGACTTAGTAAGCACTAGAACCCTGTGTTTGTAGAGATAGGTTTGTGTCTGTGAGCCATCAAGTAGGGCAGCCAGTTTCTCTTGTTTTGCTTGAAGAACAACATACTGTTGTTTGAGATACAGTCTTGATAAGGTAAATAGGTTTAGAATAGGTTTAGCAAACTCTTCTTTCTGGATATTTTACAAGGCTTAACCCTGTAACTTCTGTAGTAAGAAAAGGGACTGCCTCCAGACTTCTGGTTCTCCTGGTTGAGGACCTGTCACAGTTCTGTTTAAATCAGATGGCCAGTACATACATGCCTGGCTTATGTCTACAAACGAGCTGTCCAGCAAAGATTTTTTTTATACGGTGTAACTACTTATATCTTAGAGTTTCATCAGAGTGATTGTAGCAGAAAGAAAAGAGAAAATGCTTCACTTGGTTCTGTGTTAATGGTAGTGTTTGTGTGAAATGAAAATGGCTGACAATTCATTGTTTCAGAAAATAGGTCTTTCCACCCAGAAGATAGAAGCAAATTACAAAGCTTCCATAACCTTCTGGAACATTCTTTAAATACATACACTTTAGATACATACTAGTGTCCAGGAGAGAGTTTCCAGCATATTTATGTACAACAGATCTTAAATATTGAAAACCAGCAGAAGTTGTTGCATAAATTTTCTGTAATTAGATAAGAACATTCCTATTGTTGGTCTGCAAGTGGTTTATGAAGATAGTTGCTGCCTAAGATACTGCACAGGTAACAGATGTTGAAAGATTAACTCCATCCTTTATTTTCTCAAATGTAATTGTATTATCCTAAAATCTAGTGTTTTTTTTTTTTTTTCATATGCATTCCAGGGTTGAGAGGTCAAAAGGCAATAGGGTACCTCTGGCATCCTCACAAGCTGCGTCCATCTGAGGGCCCAGGGAGGGGTTAGAGCTTTTGCCATCTGGCTGCCAGAAGGGAGAGGAAGTGGATATAGAGCCCTTCACTTTAGGGCAAAATAAGTATAAAGCAGAATGCCTCACCTTTGTTTGCAGCCAGGCTTATTCATAGCCCCATATCTCCCTGGAAGAATGGCTGTCAAAGATGATCCTTTGAGGGTAATCTTGAGCCCAGTTGAAACTCAGGAAAGATTATTTACTAAAAGAAGAAGTACAGAGTTGGATGTTGAATGACAACTTTTAGTAGTCTTGGCCACAGTAATACCTGTAAGTACATTCGTGAATCTGTGGCCTCAGATTTAAAATGGGACTGGTTAAGGATTGGTGAAGTTTTGTGTTAATGTATGATATAGTCCCCCATCTCCCTTTTCCTTTATACTATTGTCAAAAAGATTCTGGCTAGATATTTTTTCTTACTTCTTGAAAAAATACTTTTATTAAGGTATAATTGATACCATAAAATGTACCTGTTTGTACTATATTTAATATACTAGAGAGTTGCACATGCGTCATCACTTTCAGTTTTAGAACCTTTCTGTGAGTCCAAAAAGGTTCTCTATGGCCATTTTTAGTAATTCCTCATCCTACCACCACACCCAGTTACCCCATCTACTTTCTATTTGCCTTCTCTGAAAATTTCATGTAAGTGTAATTATGTGAAGTATAGGCTTCTGTACCTGGATTCTTTCATTTAACATAATGATTTTAAGATTCATCCCTGTTATATTGTGTATCAGTAGTTGGTTCCTTTTTGTTGCATAGTAGTATCCCATTGTATCAATATCTCAGATTTTACTTACCCATTTGCTAACTGATGGCCTTTTTGCTTGTTTCCAGTTTTTGACTACTATGAGTAATGCTACTGTGAAAATTCCTAAGTTTATGTGAATATGTTTTTATTTCTGTTGAATAAAGGCATAGGAGTGTAGTTACTGAGTCATACATTAAGTTTAACTTTTGAGAAATTGCCAAACTGTTTTCTAAATGGCTGTTACGTTTTATATTCCCACCAGCTATGTAGAAGGATTTTGATTTCCTGTATCCCTCACAACACTAATTAGCTCAGTCTTCTATATTATTGCATACTCTGGAGGTTATACCTAGTAGTACCTCTTTTGACATTTTTATTTACATTATTAGCCACATGTATTTTCTTTGTTAAAATCTCTGTTTAGAGCATGTGTGTCTTTTTAAATTCAGCTATTTGTCTTACTATTGAGTTCTGAGAATTCTTTAAATACTGTGTTCTGGATGCAAGTCCTTTTCAGATATATGATTTATGAATATTATCTCCTAGTCTGTGACTTTTCCTGAATGGTATCTTTTAAGGAGGAAAAGTTTAATTTACCAGTTTTTTTTCTATTGCAGATTATTGTTTTGATGTCATAATTAAGAACTCTTGGCCTAATCCAAGGTCACAAAGATTTTCTCCTATATTTTCTTCTAAAAGTTTTACTCTTTACACTCAGGTCTGTAATCTCTATGATCCATTTTCTTTAATTAGTAATGTAAAATAAGTCTACAGTTTTTTTTTTCTCACAGCTAAAGTGGTGTTTCAGTACTGTTCGTTAAAAAAACAAAACAAAACAAAACAGCAGTATTCTTTTCTCCATTGAATTTCCTTGGCATTTTTGTCAAAAATTGACTGTAAACGTCAGTGTTTATATCTGAACTCCTTTTTTTTCCATTAATGTGTATGTTTGTCTTTATCTGCCTAGGTTTACCATTTTAATTTGTCATCTAGTCCTGTCAATGATGAAACCAGACATGACCTCATAACATTTAAACATCACTGAAGAGAGTGATATAGGAGGTGAATAAAGTCTTAAATTCATAGATCAGGTAAATAAACAGAAGATAAGATGTCAGTCTAGAGGGCAAAAGGGTCAAAACTGAAAAAAGAGATATAGTTACAAAATGAAGTATTTGTTCTATTAATGTGCAGACTAACCAGAGATCTAATTGTCAGTGATGTGCAAATTAACAAGAGACCTAATTGGCAGTGGCTCAAACAAAAAGAGATCTTCATTTTTCTCTTTCACTATCAGTTTTTGCACACAGCCCAAGTTTAATATGTTTGCCTTGAGTTAGGAATGCAAACACATTCTACCTTGATGCTCTGGTGTCTTCAGAGATGCTACCATTTATTGGTGGCGTATTTTCACTGTCATGTGAAATATTCCAGTTGGATAGAGTGGGCAAAATGGGAAAAGGAGGACGTCTCTTCCTGTGAAGGAAGTTTCAGTGTCAGTTCTACTGATTCCATTGGTGAGAATTCATCACTGGCTGTAATAGATAAAAGAAAGCTTGAAAGCAAACTGTTTAGCTGAATGTCATGTCCCCAGCTAAAACATACAGTCTAAAGAATGAGTGCAGAGTCTTAGTTGTCTCAAGCTGCCGTAACAAAACAGCATTGACTGGAGTGACAGTGGATTTACTTCCCATAGTTCTAGAGGCTGGGAAGACCAAAATCAGAGTGCTAGCAGCTGTGGCCCTGTTGAAGGGCCTCATTTTGGTTTGTTGATAGCCGTCTTTTCACTGCACTGTCACATAGCACAGAGGGAGAAGCTGTTCCGTACAAAGATGCTGTATCATGGAGACGCCACCTTCATGGCCTCATCTAAACCTAATTAGCTCCCAAAGGCCCTGTCATCAAATTCCACATTGGAGGTTAGGGCTTTAATATCTCACTTTAGTTGGAGGCCAGGGGTTGACACAGAAACATTTAGTAAATACTGGGAAAATATATATTTAGAGGCAATTGGCAGGTTATTCCTACAATCATATTAATATTATCTATAAGCATGTGCTACATAATGATATTTCAGTCAATAATGGGCTGCATGTGACATGTTGGTCCCATAAAATTATGCTGCCTAGTGATGTTGCCATCTTAGCTTGTGTAAGTAAACTCTGATGTTTGTATAATGACAAAACAATCCATTTTTCAGAACATGGCCCCATCAGTAAACAACACCCTCTATTTATAAATTTGTATATCTAGTCATATTTATACATATACATCAAAAAATGAACATCGAGATTTATATTTGAGGCACTGTTGTGGGAATTGTAAAGACTGCCCTCAGTGAGATTTCTGGAATTTAATAATTGGTGATAGGAAGAGTAATCTTAGTGTTATGACTTAATACATTTTATTTTGAAACTGAAATGCTGGGTTTTTTGTTTTTTTTTTCTAAATTGAAACACTATAGATCCAGACTACACCATTTACAATTTCCTGTTCTGCCTTTAGTTAGTAATTCTTCACTTCATGGTGTTACCAGGTTACACTGTATTCGGAAATACGATCATGTTTGGCCCTGAGCAGAAAGCAGTCTTCTCATCCTGAAATATTGCAGTTTGAATAATAGTAAAAGGTCTTTATAATTTAGAATTGAATTATGAAGCAATTGTGTTTTGGAAAGATCCCTGAACTGGAAGTGAAAGAGACTTAAGTGCCACTCTTGGATCTGTCACTCATCAGTCAGCTTTCCTTGACTTTAAAGTGAGTACAGTGATTAAGCACCTTCTGTAGCCCCCTTTGTTTGCATGATTTTTTTAGCTCTAGTAACTCATAATGTGTACACAGAGAATCCCCAATTTACACTGGTTCAACCTATGGTGTTTTGACTTTAAGATATGTATTCAGTAGAAACTGTACTTGGATTTTGATCTTTTCCATACATCATGTGAGATACTCAACACTATGTTAGAAGACAGACTTTATGTTAGATGTTTTTGCCTAGCCATAGGCTGATGTGAGTGTTCTGAGCATATTTAATGTAGTCAATCACAATGATGTTCAAATATGCTGGAGATCAAAATTCATCACAGAATAGCATTTATTCCCTAAACCATACATTTACTACTTTATTATATAGCCTGTCAAGTGTGACTTTTTTGTCTTGTTTTGTATGGAGCGATCTTATGTCCCTGATGAGATACATCTTTTTGAATCCTCTTTGATTAGTAAAATGTAATCTGTGTATTTGCAGGGAAGTACTAAATGCATATTAAACTGAACTGTGATCTTCCAGCTTATATGCTTTGGGTACATTTTAGTCCCACTATTAAAAGACTATTGAGCTGAGGATATAGCTCAGTGGTAGAGTGCATGGCCTATGCAAGGCCCAGGTTCAATCCCCGGCACCACAAAAAAATAAATGAAACAGTGTTGAAAGTAATTGGAGAGTACTGTTTTGGTGCACTCACTCTGCCTTCCATTTTTTTATTTTTTGCTACAGTTTCCATTTTAGTTTTTCTAAAGAACAGTGTTTTTTTCAGTGCTTAAAGCCTCAGTTTCCTACATGAGCTTGATGGTGGTTGTGGATCCATGCCCACAGGTCTAAACCCAGGAAGGTGTCCTGTCTTCCTGGGCTTTACGAGAAGGATTCCTTACTAGCTTGCCTCAAGTGGCCTAACTCATGAGTAATGGTTTCCTGTACATCTTGGGAAATATGTTCATTTCTACTGGTTTAAAGGCAAAATTCGATGAAGTTGGTTTTTTTTTGTCATTGTTGAATGATGATTTAGTGCTTATTCTCTCCATTTTCCTTATTGGGAGGGTGATGAGGAAACATGTGTCTTAAATATCATGATCCAGAAATTGAAATGCAATGGAACCATTTATGTCATTAGTTTATAAAATACAAATAATGTTATTGACCCATAGCATTTAGAATGTTGATAAAAATTGGTTTTGTTACATTTTAGATTTGACTATAGCTATTATGTGTCTCTAATTATAACATTAGGTGTTGGACAGTAGCAAGAATAGTTAGATTTTTAAACTAATGCTTTAAAAGTAAATGAGACCCAAAATTTGCTCATAATCATAACAGGTGCATTACATCCCATTTTTAAATTGACAAATCCACACAAGTAGAGAGAAGAATACCATGAAAACCCACGTACTCATCACCTTACTCCAGTAACCTTAAGCCTGCTGTTTTTCTTGTACTGTATCCTATCTCCTCTGACTTCTTTTTTTTTTTTTTTTGTAACAGTAAAAATTTTAGGCATATTGCTCAAATACTTAAGTGCAAATGTTAAAAAATAAGAACTTTAAAATCATGGCTGTAATATTGATATCACACTAACTAAAATTAACCTAATAATGGGTACATTTTTAAAAATTTAAAAAAAGGAAAATAAAAATTGGAATAAATATGAGGAAACCCATGTCCAAGGTAAGGAATGTAAAAGATTCCAACCAAATGGGTAATTTTTTTTTAAACTCCCAAGTTTAAAAGGAGTTGTTTTGTTTTGTTTTGATTTTAGCCAGAAAGATTTAAAAATCATCCCATAATTGTCCCTTTTTTAATAAATGAGTGACAGGGTCAGTAATATGGATATTCTTGATGTATAATTTCATTTATTCTTAGATTATTTCACAATATGTTTGTCCTTTTCCAGACCAGACTCTGGGTGATAGGAATGAATATACAAAGGATGTTAAAAATACATGTACATATTTAAATTTTTTTTATATTATCACAGTAAAAGACACATGGCCACAAATCCCTTTCAAAATACTCCCCCTCACTTGAATATACTTATCCTATCATTCTTGCCACTCTCTGAAGCTGTTCTGAAAGTTCTCTTTTGTGAGTATCTTTTCAAGGTATGATCAGAAATACAGTGAATGCTGCTGCTAAGTGCCATGTAATGGAAAAGAGGGTCATAAAAATATTATAGTGTGTCCTTATTTTATTCATTGAATGTGGCACCATGTGACTTCTGGCTCTTCAGCAAAGTCAAAACAACTGCAAGCAATAAATATTTTGAGTCCATTCAAGGCATCTAGGCAGCCAAGACAGTGCAGCTAAAGATACCTCTAAAAAGGGACTTCCACAACTGCTTCATAACCTGTTAAGAGTGATGGGATAAATGTGCGTAAAGTGAGCAGTACTACTTTGAGCAGTACTACTTGATGGCAGTGTGTCTCTTAAACTTAAAAATTTAAGCATTCACTGTAGTTCTGATCACACATGTGTCTAGCAAAGTTTTTTTTTTTTTTGAGGCACCAGGGATTGAACTCACAACCTCGCACCTGCCTGACAGGCACGACAGCCGCTGAGCCAAACTCCCAGCCCTGGTTTTTTGAGACAGGGTCGCACTGTGTAGCTCAGGCCGGCCTTGCGCTCGCGTTGTAGCCCAAGCTGGCCTCGAGCTCACAACGCTCCTTCTACCTCAGCCTCCTGAGTGCTGGGATTAAAGGTGTGCACCACCACTCCCGGCTGTTTCCTTATGTGATGAATATTTTTCATTTCTTTTAAGAGGGAAAGATAATAAGATGTCTTTTGCATTATATTCTGAAACTCAAGATTCGGAATCCCTGCTGTGAATGGTGAAATTGATATTCTAGTATAGTACTCTTAATTCTCAGCCTGGCTTTGAATGCTTGGAATAAGGGAAGCATTTATTATAGCTTCTAAAAGGTAATACTTTTTTTCATTGATGTTCTTTCAGAGATATTCTTTGTGAACCTTTTTAAAGCTTGATAGACACCAGTGCTCTTGAGCCAAATCAAAGTTTACTTTGACTATAGCAAAACTTAAAATTTTTTTAACTTACATTTTTTTTTTTTTTTAAGAGATCAGGAGAGCAGTAGTACTGGGGATTTAGCTCAGTGGCATAAGTGCTTGCCTGCCAGGTACAAGGTTGTGAGTTCAATCCCTGGTACCAAAAAAAAAAAAAAACTGAAGAGCAATAGTTACCATAATATGTTTTAGTAGTCCATGCTATACCAAAATTAGTTGTCTCAAACTAATAGGGCATTTTTGTTATGTACTTAACATAGTAAACAAAGTCAAATTGGCTACTAACTAGGAAGGACTTAGAAAAATCACCTAGGAATTTTCCTTCTCTGTATAGGGTTGTATTTCATTTATAATCTGTTTTATTCAATGTTATATCCTATTTCATTCAATGTTGTATCTTCTTTTGTCTATTTAGACATTGAAATTATCCCATAGTTCGTCATTGGGAACTCCTTCAGGATGGCTTTTGTATACTTTCAGTGTGTTCCCATTATTCTTTTAGCATATTCTTTGGAATAGCAAGATGTTCCAGGCTTTTTCTATATTTTCCCTTATAGTCCTGGTTCTTTGTAGTAGACTGTGATAGTCAGAAACCAAAATCTATGCAGTAGATACATTTCTTATTCTGGGGTAGAGGTTGTTGTTTTCTAGGTCCTCTCAGGAGGCAGAACTAGGAACACACATACACACGTACACTCCTGTGTACTTGTATCTATATTTCTCTTAACTATATATGCCTGAAAACTGACTGCACTGTTACCTCCCTTCTAATCTAACACCGTAGAGTTCATTATAGTTTTGTGTATTAGTTTTCTTTATTAAAACTCCCTTCTCTGACAATCAGAAATCTGGATTCTGAACTCTGTATGTGCCAAGTCTGCCTTTTCTCTGTCACCCCTAAATTATGTAAACATTCTCCTCACCCTGCTCTAACTCCTCATCCCAGATTGTACCCTCCCACGGATGTCTTCCTCATTCTGCTTGTGCTCTGAGACACACATGCCAGGCTGCCACTCTGTATAAATGCCATCACCCTTGTTAAACACCACACACAGCCAACATGGGGTCATCCCAGGCTCCCCATTCTAGACCACCCTGCACTTTGTATTCTTGGCTTTGGATACAAAAGAAAGCTGGATGGCTGAGGAGTACTCAAGAATTTACTGCATGCACTTATAGTCCCAGCTGCTGAGAGGGCTGAGGAGAGATCACTGAATCCAGGAGTTTGAGGTCAGCCTGTGAAAGTGGCAATATGCCCCTCTCAGGAAACAGGCAGACAAAGAATTTGCTCTAAAAGGGAAGAAAGTAGAGAGTAAGATCTCCAGGTGTGAATGTCAAACCTATATCATCAGCAGAACCTGAGAACATTTTAGAAATGCAGATCTTTAGTCTCCATCTGAATCAGAATCTTGATTGAAATGGGGCCCAGCAATCTGTGCTTTAACAAGCCCTCCAGGGGATTCTGAGGCATACTAGTGTGTTGAGACTCCTTGGTTGGCAAGGCCTTGGGACCTTTCTTAGCGTTTTGGAGCCATCCAGAAATTAAGGTCTTTTACCTGGCTCACGATTGAACTATCTTTGCAGGTCAACCTACCATCCATCCGTGGAAAGCCCAGTCTTCTAGGAAAAATCAAGAAACAGTGGAATAATTATGTTTTATTAAAGCCTAACAAAAACTTAACCTAGAGATCATCAATATCAAAACCATGAAAGTTGTACCATTTTTAATCTCACATCTGATGCAATGAATAATTAATGAACTATTACTCTTATATACTGGCTACAGGTTTGTTTCAGATATTTTTGATTTTGTTTTTGTGGTGCTGGGAATCTAACCCAGGGCCTTGCAGGTGCTCTACAACTGAGCTATATCCCCAGCTCTCTTTGTTTTCTGCAGTATCACTAATATGCTTCACATATTTAAAGTAAGTAAATGGTTTTTGTTTTCAGTTTCTGAGAATCTCTAAGTATACTACTTTGACTTGTTCTAGAGTGAAACAAATAAGTATATGCCAAATCACATTTACAAAGTCTAGGAGATTAAAAAAAAATCACTTAGTGTGGACTTTATCTCAGTTTTGTCTGGTTCTTTTATATTTTCACTTGTAAATAGTTCCTTAAAATATATTTTGAAAAATTACTAACTTTGAAAAAGGAAATATAAGAAGCTTAGAAAATTGTAATCTAATAGATTTTGTGTAGAATTTATCATTTAAATTTATCATGACTTTATCATTTGTGTTCTAAAAATTTTTGTGAAATTTCCTTAAGAGCCATGACACTGTAACATTTTGTAATTTGGTAAAAGTCCTGAGACTAGTTAAGGAATAAGTCTTGGTGATCCCAGTTGTCTCTTGTGCACGTAGATTTAAATCTAACTGCATTTGTGAGTGGAAAATAGATAAGAAGCCAACTATTAGTGATGAAAGTAAAATTGCTGAAAACATGAAGCCCAAGGCAATGATGATTTTTGAGGGTAAAAAGCAGTTTGGGTTAAATTAAAATGTTCTTTAACTTGGCAAATTTCCTAATAGTTTCCATCTATGTTAATGAACCTAAATTATTTCACACTTTATAGAGACAACAAAGTGCTTCTGAAAAACTAATTTAATTATTCTTAGCCAGGATAAATTTGCTTCTGGAAAGGGAAAGAAGAAACTCAGAGCTACTGAGAATTAGAAGTGCCAGCACTTACCAATTACTTAGGGCCCATATTTACAGACTCATTCTGGGTCCTGAAAATTACTTATATTTCACGTAGGTCAACCTTCCCCGAGATCCAGGTGTATAGTAGTGAAAGATGAGAAACAACTACCATATTTGTTTTATATGATTAAAATTAACAATACCTTTTGCGGGGACGGGTAAATGGAAATCAAACTCAGGACTTTGCACTTGCCTGGAAGGTACTGTGCTGCTGAGCTGTATCCCGGGCCATTTTTTAAAAAATTGTTATAAACAGGTGTGGTGGGCATATCTGTAATCTCAGCATTCTGGGAGGGTGAGGGAAAATGATTGCAAATTTGAGCCCAGTTTGGACAACTTGGTGACTTAGCAAGACACTAATGAAAACTAAAAAAGGCTGGGGATGTAGCTCAGTGCAAAGACCCAGGGTTTAAGGTTTAGAACACAGTACTGGGGAAAAAAAAAAAAAGATATCGAAATGAATATCTGTCTTATCATCAATATGGATATCACCAGTACCTGGTACTAAGTCATAAGTAAGTCTTCATAGTGTGTTTCTTGAAATAAATGTAATTACGTTTTGCCTGAATCAACAGTGAGAACTTTTATTCTCATATTCTTGTCTTGGAGATATCACCCTGGAAATTGTGTTAAGAATAAGTCCATTTAGACTCCACAAGTATATTAGAATACTTCCTCTTATTCTGTTGGCTAATGCTCTTGACACCATTCTTTTTGAATTATATTAGAGATCAACAGCATTTGTATTTGTCTGAGGCGTATGTTAATAGAAGCCATGTTATAGGGAATAATTTGGAATAGCAGCTTCTCTATAAAAAGTAAAAAAATCCTGTAGAGATAAAGTTGTGTTATGGACATGTTAAACAAAAATGTATTTTTTCGTTTTCAACTTTCCCATGTTTCATGTGGTGGAATTCGTTTCCAGTTAACAATGAGAATATTTCCCACAAAGCTAAAAACCTATAGCACAAATTTCCACTATAAATCATTTAACGTATGTATTGTAAAGTCCTTGGTTATTTGGGGTAGGGGGATAGTTAGCAAATTCTGACCTATGTTTTTCAACCACAGAAGCTAAAGAGACATAGGTATACCTCACTATTCAAACTCAGAAACCAAAGTGTTTCGGATTGCAGCACTGTATGTTTATAAAATTCACTCCAAAAACAGTGTACATCTCTTGCCAAATTTAGTGGGCTCAGCGTTCCAATTCTGGGTGTAGCTGACAATTTTCACATAATTTCTGGCGATAAGATATAATTAAATAGTATTTAAATGTTAAATTAGCTCCCTCTCCCTCCCCTTCTCCATTTCCTCTCAGTTTAATTAGTTTTTCAGAACTTTTTTCACTTCTACCATTTGGAGGAAGTTTGTGACATCCAAGTAACTTGATGAGTGTACTTTCACATTTCCTATTACAGTCATTCTTTTAAAAATGATGAATGATACCAGAATTGTGAAAGACAGCAACAGACAAGGCCTCAAAAACTTATTTCCAGTGTTATTTTCACTAGCTTTATACTCAGTTTCCCCTAATAAATATTACAGTGGAGAATTTATTAGGGAAAACATCATTTAAAAATTTTAACAGCAGCTATAAACTGTCATTTGCAGCTCTCAGCTGACATTCAAACAGCTGCAGTCTATGAGTGAGCTTTCACTTTCCGCTTCTGGGGAGGTCTTTCAGCTTCTGTTTCCATGGAAATCAGGGGGCTGGATGGGTGGAAGGGAAGTGGGTGTTGAAATACACATTTCCTCATGCCTTATTTTCTCTGCCGCCCTACAGTTTCCATAGAAATGGGAATATAAATGCCACCCCACTCAAACTTTGCAGAACAGTTTTTCATGTGTATGTTGGAGTGAGTGGACCTTATAGAGGAATGCAAAACAAGCAGGTCTTACGACTTTTCCTTTACCTGTGTATGGCCAAGCATAATTTCTAGTATGTTCTCATTTGATCTACCCTACATGTAAAAAATGATTCAACATTGTTTTCAACCAAGTTTTAGAGAATTATCTTCAACATAGTTTTATTGTTGGATATATTTTTACTTTTCATGTTAAGAATTCAGCATTTATAGTGTTTTTGTTTGTTTCCTCCTAGATTAAAGAAATGCATTTTGTTTTAGGAAACAACTGCATAGCGTACAAAATTCTTGAATAGTTTCATTTTTATGCCTTATTTTAGACATTACTCCACAGAGCAGAGATAATTATTGACTCTGTCAAACATATCAGGTAAAACTGCTATTTTAATTGGTTATCACAATTTTCTAATCTAGGTAACAAAAATATCCTATGTTAAGAGAATTTCCATGTCTTTCCATTTATCAGCTCTGTCATCACATATCTCCTATAATATCTGTACTCAAGGAAAATATGTGGGCATAGTCTTCATCTGTGTCTTTTTATGCTAGTACTCTAAATAACAAATTCCATTTGAAGTACCAGACATGAAGAATATACTTCTCTGAATAAATCTACTAGGCAACAGCTAGGTATTCAGCTCCGTGTTAAATTAAAGTAAGTATCAAGTTTGTGTAAGGATTTTTGCCTTAAGGTATACCAATGGGGTTAAGAAAATCCATACTTTGGGAAAAACTCTCCTAGCCATATGTCTTCTTCTTCTTTTTTTTTTTTTTTTTTTGCGGCACTGGGGATTGAACTCACCACCTCGTGCCTGCCTGACAGGCGCATAAGCCGTTGAGCCAAACTCCCAGCCCTTCTCCTAGCCATATGTGATTATTTTTTTATTATTATTTTAAAGACAAAAGCAAGGAAAATAAAACAGAATAAAGCCAATCAAAAATAAACCAGCATAAGTGATACAGGACCTCAAAACCTTATGAAACCAACAATAGTTTCCATAATGCCTTTTGTTGTCTTCAAAATAGCTGCAGATACTTTCAGACATAGTAAAAATCAAACAGAACAAAATAGAATAGGAACAGTAAAACCAAAACAGTGAATGCAATAAAGGAACTTGAAAACAAGTCACTAGTAAATTCAAAATGGCTTCCATAATATGTCTTGTTATCTTTCAAATAGCTGCTCATGTCATCAGATTTAACATAATCAAATAAAACAAAAGAGAATAAAACTGCACCCAACAAAACAATGAAAGTGATACGGTTTCCTGGCTGGGATTGCTTCCTGGTGAGGCCTGGACCCCACCCCATCCTCCACCCCCCGCCCCTACACAGTCCTTGAATGGTGCAGACTCAAGGAGAGAGGCTTGGGTGGGGCTGTTTCCACTCTGGCAGCAGCTGGCACATGGCACTGGTTTCCAGGTGGGGATCACCTCCTGGTCAGGTCCCTGGTTATCTCCCCCTGCAGTCCACAAATGGCGCAGACTCTGAAAAAGTTCAAGGAGAGACCAAACAAAGGATTGGGAAAGATTTACTTTAAAAACCTTTCTATTGCTGGGTGTGGTGGTGCACACCCATAATCCCAGCACTTGAGAGACTGAAGCAGGAGGATTATTGTGAGTTTGAGACCAGCCTGGGCTGCAAAATGAGTTCAAGACCAGCCTGAAATGCATAGTGAGACCCTGCCTCCAAAAGACAAAAACAAAACAAAACTCTCTGTCCTTCATTTCCGCATCCACTATCACTTTCTCCACAACAGTCTTTTTTCCTAATCTATTTTCATAACTTCCTAAATGCTCTCAAATGATAGTCTCATTTTCTTTATTCTCTTTTTTTTTAATTTAAAAGAAGAAAGACACATATTAGAAAGACAAAAACCAAAAGAGACAAATGACAACAGCAAATTCACAACAGTAACATTATAGTTTTACAAAACAAGATGATAGAAGCTTGACAATGGTTGCAATATTGCTTATTGTTACCTTCAACATGGTTGTTTACATTCTTTTTTTTATTCTCCTAGCTAGGTTAGCATATATACCACTCCCAGACTAACATTCTTAAAAGTACAGTTACTATTTTATTTTATTTTGTTTTATTTTAATTTCTGTGGTGCTGGGGATCAGAGGTCTTCACAAATACTGGTCAAGTCCTCTGGCACTGAGCCCTAACACCCCATTTTAAAACCTTAGGTGAGGAACGCACACCAGGGAGAAACAGGAAGGAAGTTAAGCCCCGGCCTATGAGGCACCTGGTGCTCAAAATAGGGAGAACCAGGAAGGCAGCTACACTCCTGCATGTGAGCCAGCCAGAGCACAGACTGGGGAGAACCAGGAAGGAAGCTAAGCCTTGACCTGTGAACCAGCTAGAGCACAGACTGGGGAGAACCAAGAAGGAACCTAAACCCCCTCCTGTGAGCCAGCCTAAACTCAGTAACCTGAGCAACTATTTAGAGGACAGCAATATACAATATAGTGACTATTGTAGATTTCCTATCATCTTATCACTATTTTGTTTCATTTTATTCCCTTTAAAATAAAAATAAATACATAAAGGACTTACAAGATAAATAAAATAAAAACTAAATGACTTCTTAACATCACTTTAACAAGACTTTTTTTTTTTTGGCACTGGGGAATTGAACTCACAACTTCTCGTCTGTCAGACAGGTGCTTAAGTCACAGCCAAACTCCCAGCCCTGGTTTGTTTTTGTTTTTTTTTTTCCGAGGCAAGGTCGCACTGTGTAGCTCAGGCTGGCCTTGCACTCACATTGTAGCCCAAGCCAGCCTGGAACTCACAATGATCCTCCTACCTCAGCCTCCCGAGTGTTGGGATTAAAGGTATGCGCCACCACGCCCGGCAAGACTTTCTTTTTAAAACAGGGTTCTAATGTCATATATTCTGACTCATAAATCCTGTAAGTTACTGAAACAATCCAAAAATATTTGCTGTTTCTTAGTTCTTTCATATTTCTAATTGCTTTCATATCCAGGATGGATGCAAACATCTGTTAAACCATGTGTCTGATTTTTATTTCAGAAAGTGTGGTGACTGAACTGAAACTACCAGAATAGGTTCAAGCAAACCCAGATCATCTACAATATGGCTCGAGTATATTCCTTCCAGCCTGCTCTGCAGGTGCATTATGCTAGGTCTTCTCACCCCTCACCCAGACAAACATAACTGCCTAGCACAGTTAGTAGACTCATATTTTTCTTAGTTCCATGCCTTTGGCTTCAGACTTTTCCTTCTGCTTGCTTTATGGAGTGAAGAAAGAAATAAGCAATACTGAATTGTTCCCTCCATCTGGAAGGTCTTCCCCCCTCATAACTTTCGTGCTGCTACTTGACTATAATTTACATGAAAATTCTTCATCCTACACATGTATACCTTGTACATGATTGTAATTAATATTTGAAGCATACATGGGATGGGGGTAGCACTCTGAATGTGGGACTAGTTGATTGGCATTCCAAAGACCCTAATTAGTAGTTAACTGCTGTAAATTTAATCTACTTATACTTGAATCTATACCAGAGGCTTTTCTAATTAGCATAAATGATGACAAGTACTTTTGAATTGGATTGGTTAAAAATACTATACAGGGTCTTTTGCATAAATTACATGTAAGATCTGGCAAGCTAAATAGTTTCAACACTTGCAGAATGGCTCTTGAAATGAACTACACTGGGCCTGGGCCTGTCGGCTGCCTCCTAACGGATGTTTCTACCTGGTAGTAAGGTAGCGTGGAAGATACCTCTGCCATGCCTTTTTCTAATCCTTGGAGGCAACTGATACCTACACTGCTCCCTCCGAATCCTGACAGTTTTGAATGGTCAGTTGCATGACAGTTCTTACATGCCAGCTCCTCTTAAAATCCGCCCTAAATTTTTTGAAGAATTTGTGAAAGCTTTCTCCTCTAAATAAACCATGGTAACTTGAGGCTGATACTTGTGTTATATTAATAAAATGTTAAAGTCCTGTAAGTCTTGATAAACTTATCTTCCGCAAAGCACATGGAATAGTGCCTTCTGCACAGTAGACTCTTGTTGAATTAACGAGCACATTCATGTATTTTGCAGTTCTGTAAGAAGCAGGTCTGGCATTGGGCCATGGGGACACTGAAAGCCAATGAGTGAGTTCCCAGAGTTCCGTCA
>RJWM01005157.1:0-94496 GCA_004363535.1 Dasyprocta punctata | reverse complement strand
AGACTCCAATCTGTGTTCAACTTGTTCCATTGCTTTTGGGTCTTTGAAAAGCCAGAGTGTTGTGAGGGGCTCATAAGGTAAAAGTGCTCACTTCAAGGCAGCTCAGAAGCACAAAGTTAGGGGTGATGAGGGTCTCATTATTCTCTTCAATGTTCATTCTAAAGACCTACCTTCCATTCGTTACTTTTCATCTCCTGATAAGTTCATTTACGTGACGCTGATTTTACAGGCACGAGGAATGCAAAAGTTATAGGGCCAGGAAGGCTTCCACTCAGATTTCAGAAGAAGGTCCAGGAAGCCAGGTAGCATGCCCATGACGGAGGAGTGTGGAGATGAGAGACTATACTGAGAAACACAGTGAAGATTCAAGGAAGTTGGAGATGCAAGAATAACAGATCATTTGATAAGTACAGCCACAGGCAGTAAGCACAGTCATTCCAAGTGAGACTATGATGGTTGCAATTTCCAGTGTTGTAGGGGAAGGGCTATCACTACTTGCTGGACAAAGAGCTACAGGACTGAAGGTTGGACCTGGTGAAGTTTAGTCTTGCTTTGGACCCACTGTGTTCTATCTCCTTGTTTCTTCCTTTAGGAATGGAATTATTTACTCTTTGCCATTGGAAGTATTTAAGTTTCCTTTTGAATTTTATAAATCCTCACAGTTAAGAGCCTGCCTTGAGTCTCAGAGGATGTGTTAAAGCTTTGACAACTTTTAAGGATGGATTACATGCATTTTACATAATGAGATGGATTTGGGGGCCATGAGTACAATCTTACAATTTATTTCTAAAGTAGTCCCTCAATTGCTCATATGTCTTGAAAGGTCACTGGATCATGAAGGTGTTACACTTATGGATTAATCCATTGATATTTCATTGACAAATGGGGTATTAGGAGCTGGGGACCTCATTAGAAGATACAGATCACTGGGGTAATGGCTTGGAAAAGTTTATTTTCCTCCCCAGCTCTACCTTTCACTCCCTGTTCTCTGCCTGTCATAGGTTAAATAACTTTTCCAGTGCTTCACCCCTTAGCCTTGCAGCCAGCTGGACCATGGGCTAAAAACATAACTCAAAATAATCTCTCTTCTTTGAAGTTGTGAGTTTGGGGTATTTTTTTCTACATACCAGAAAGTAACTAAGGCACTTGACATTCTGCCATTTTTATGTGTTCATATCGTCTGTATCTGGGTCTTAATTTGTAAATGTGACTGAGTTATTACATAGGCAGATGAATTTCATTGGAAGAACATTTTTATTACTGATCTATTCTAAGAAGAGGGGGGATACGTCATGCTTTTTATCAGCACAGCAGAAGGAGCAAGTTCTAGTTAAGAGAGTAAGCAAGAGAGGAAAGATTAGACCAAAACTTTTATTGTGGTTTCTACAGGATAGACATGGAAGGTCAAAATACATAGAATTTGATAGTATAAAATCATACTTTGGACTACAGGCACAGATTCCAGTTGTCTAGTTCTTGGGCTTGGGTTGGCTTAGAGCAAGAATAACACTGGTTTGCTGCATAAGAGTTAAATAAAGAGAGGTGTTGAAACTATGATTTAATTTCTATATGAAAGACATTCTCCTGTTGAAGCTTTTTATATCTCTTAAATCTGTCTAACCCTGGGATGGGCAGTCTCTTACCAGTAAGAGAGGCCACAAAAGCCAGAGCATCAAGCAAACTGAAAATAAGAAAATATACTTGGCTAAATTTGGTCCTAAAATGGAAGAATACCAAATACATATATATAAAATTTAGGAAGACCCAGTTAAAATAAACACATTTTTGGGAGTGAACTTAACATATGACATAATATTTAGAAATACTCAACATAATTAATCCTTGATGTTTATAATGTGAATACAAGATAGCAGTAATGGAAGAAAAACATCTATATTTATAAAATCTAATAAGTCTGAAATACATAATCCTTTTGATCTATCTTGCATGTTGAAATAATCTTGGAAAGCTCTCCAGAATAAGGCCACCCTATGCTGAAAAATGGCAAACCAAAAGTAAGGAATAAAAGAAACAACAGCAAAAGTGATAGAGAAAAATGGACCTCTTAAACATTCATTTTAAGTATAGCAAATTCACTGAAATTAATTCATGTTTTTGATAAATGCATTATGTTATTTGAATATGAGTACTTTTGGCTAAATCAAGAGCAAAGTGATTATCCTGCTGGTGATAGACTCCCTAATGACAGCCTTCCATGTAGTTGTCATTCCTTTGGAGAAAAGAAATAGAGGAGCATCTTTGAAAG
The DNA here is from genome assembly GCA_004363535.1 of Dasyprocta punctata. NCBI lineage: Eukaryota > Metazoa > Chordata > Mammalia > Rodentia > Dasyproctidae > Dasyprocta > Dasyprocta punctata. The sequence goes on along the minus strand of RJWM01005157.1, from coordinate 92,230 downwards.
TCATTAAATGTGGGGCTGAAGTGAGACCTCATGGGAAAGTCATAGAAGATGATCCCTTTTTTAACTTGGTAGCTTCAAAAGGGAGCAGAATTGCTTTATGGTTAACATGGAGTCCTGATGGCAACAAACTCTGCACTTTGTTAGGTGATCTGGGCCATTCAAATATCAATTGAGACACTGGAAAAACTGGGTTCTAAATTTCTACTTTCTTATCAGATTCTTGAACTTAAACATTTATATTTGGTACCAGGCATGAAACTCATGACCTTGTGCTTGCTAGGCAGGCACTTAGGCCACCGAGCTAAATCCCCAGCCACTTCAGTATATTTTGTATACTAGTAAAAGAATCTTTTTTGCCTTTAGAAGGTGATAAGAGATATAGTTACAATTTTGTGAGCTTCTGGTTCAACAAAATAACTACATTACTACCAAGAAGTATTTTATATCAAACGAAAAACTAACGACTGTATTAATGAGCTATAAAAGAATCAGATATCTTCTCTTTCTCTTTTGTGACATTTTCCCAATTTTAATCAACCCTGATGTTTTCTAAATACACGTAAATTTCACCTCAATCTGTAATGTTAGCAGATGGATAAGGGTTGAATGTCTCGCTGCTTGTACATTTATCCTTTTGTTATATTTCAGAAAAGCAATATAGTATTTCTAATTTAATCAGAAGGAGTTAAAATAGATTCCTCCTCATTAATAAAAGTCAAATTCTTTGGAGGTTAGAGTTTTTAATGAATCTAATATTTAGCTTTATGCTTTATAAATAAAAGTTCAAAAATGGAAGTTGTGAAATGTATGTGTGTATATATTATTTATTATTTACTTATGGTACATAAGATTTATTAACAATTGATGTAAATTTTCAGCTGGAAATACTTGAAGTTTTTTTCTAATGCTACATAATAACTATAATTTTGCCTGATGGAAGGTAGTTTTATGCTCACAAAATTTTAGCCCACAAGTGAAAACTAGACCTGGGATAGAATCCAAAAAACAGCTACCTGCTGTTGAAGAAAAATAGCACTGGAGAAGACATTTTATTCAACCCACCAATTATATGCAAAAGATTTGGGTCAGATAAATCTTGTCTGAATTAAGTACTTGAGTATTACAAACTACATTCAGTCATAATACTGTTCTATTGAAATAATCATAATAATGCTAGTTAAATTTCCATAATGTGGAATTTAAGTCACAAATGCTGAAGAAAAATGAAACAAAGGAAGGTTTTCTCAAGTTTTACTAAAGTTCTTATTTCCTTCATTATTCTCCAATTTTTTTTTTAACTACAAAGTATATGGATATGAAAGGCATAGGAGAAATACATGCAATCTTTCAATCTTTTATTTATCAGTAAGCACTATTGTGCCGTGGTCATTTTAGTAATGCATTATCTCATTTAACCGACATGACTTTTACCAGTTGCTTTTCACCATTCTCTTTGGAGGATGGAGGGAATTAAAGGGTCAATCTATGAGTTCAAGGAAACACAACTGTGCATGCAAAAGTGTCAAGATTTAAACAAAGTTTTGTCCAGTTCCAGTTTTCTGCTACAGCTGCTAATGGGTTTTTATGAATTGGTCTTTGAAAAAAAATGATAAAAAAAAGTTCAGAGAAGAGAGAACACAAGTGCAGATTACAACCTTCTGACCTTGTAGACTATTTCTCAGCTGGCACAGAATGCCTCAGTAATTCTAAGATAATTAGTCTGTAGCTAACTGCAGTTAATGACTAAAGTTAGAGTCATTCTACTTGTAAGGATTTTTTTAGTTTAGTCTCTTTGGTCCTTTCTTAAATATAACAGAACATTTTAAGGTGTTATTCACAGAACAGCCCATCTAAAATTATCTTCAAGCCCTAGGTTTTAGCATAGTCAGTTCAAAAGAGATGTATTCTTTCTCATTCTCACCTGATGGCTGGTTTCACCAGCTGGCTTATATCCTGAACTATGGCTTGTTTAAATAAACCCTTATGGTAGTTTATGACATTGTCTACTGCTTTACTTTACTGTGCATTTGATGAGAAATGGACTTATAATCATGCTATTACCTTGATGTCTTTTCCTATAGATGACAAAATGCTACGAATTTAAGGTGAGAGGAAGGAAAACATGTATATTAGAGGTTTCTACTGTTGAAAATGTTAGCTGTGTTGCACGATAAAGATGCCCTTTTAATTGCACACAAGTGAATGGACACAGTCATTAACATATGAGAGAATTATTCCTGCCACTTTTGTGTATCACTGGGTATTATTTTTTTTTATTTTGAACGATGCCTCTGTGTTAAGCTAAGATCATGAGATGCATATTACAGTATAAGAAATTTTGATGTAAAGTAATGGAACAAGTCTCATATAAACTTATCCTTTGGAAAATGAGTACCAAGATTTAAATTCTGGTACTTTCTTTCTCTTTGCTGTTAGGAAAATTAATTAACCTCTTCATGTTTCAGTTCATTATATCTAAAATGAGGATAAACTCCAGTACTTTATGGGAGCTGCATATTGGAGAACCAAATTACTTAACTGTGGTGAAGGATTCGGAGTGTTAACTTTAACATTAGTCTGACAAAGAAAAACATCCAAAGTGGGGTAGCATGTTTCTGGGGCACTTGAAATGCTATGGAAAGGTCATTATTATTTATACTGTCATCATGTAGTTGGTACTGCAGGAATTTTTTTCAGGGTCTTAGTTTCTTGAGCAAAGAATTGGAAAAAGACACATGAAAAAGTTAGAAAAGAGATATGGTCAACAAAATGAGCAGCTCAGTGAACAGACTCACAGAGGTCCAGGGTTAAGAGAAAGGAGTCTTTTGTATTCCCAATTCCTGAATTGGTTTTTCCCCTCATGTAAATAAAGCATTGGGTGATTTGTCCTATTGAAGTCTCACTTGATCTGGCACCGATTTAACTTGTCCTATTGAAAGATAGCTTGGCTTTGTGTCGGACATCAAAGAAGGCTAAAAAATAGCACTCTTCTGATTAGTCCTGCAAACAGCGTCAGATGAAAATGAGTGGTTGAAAATATCACTTTCTGATATGGAATCATTTTGGGTCCTGTGTTTTGGTGTGTTTTCTGTGTTTTTATGATCTTTGACACATTCTTATCAGTTATTTGTCAGGTCTACCCCAGCCCTAATATCCTACCTCAGTATCTCTATCCAGAACTGAACCTTTGGACTGGTCCAGACTGCAGGCTTCTGAGATATAGTTTCTTAATCAATGCTGACTTTCTGTGCAAGGAACTACATCCTCAAGCTACCCGAGCCTAAGGAGGCACCCAGTTCTTTTTCTAGCAGACAACTTTGTTTTTTCCAAGACCAAAGAGAGATCTAGACTAATGAATGATACCATTTCTACCACCACCACCTTGAAGCTTGAAGCTATAACTACAGATACCATTTTGTAAAACATCAGAGTACATTTTTAACATAGTTTGAATCTGTATTTTTCTGGGTTACAATCCTAATTAGCTTCAAATAAACGTATTTTTTGTCAACCATGCTCACTTTATTTTCATTCAGTAGTGCTAAAATATGTTAAATATAATTGTTATATTCAATGTAAATAAAAATTTTTGAACTCAAATGAACCATAAATACTAAGAAGGGACAGTGATAATTTCAGCTCCAGTTGTCATATGCAGAGAAGTTGCTTTAACAATAAGACTCTTTTCTTTTAATGATACTGGTTAAAAAAATGTCAAAGAAGTAAAACCTCATGTCGATATAGTAAGCATATTGGAAATGGAGAAGCAATTTTTGTGCTATTCCCTGTATGGGTGATCTATAAGAAAAAGATTGGCACTATCACTGGTGTAATCCAATGTAGTTACATTAGTTCCATGTTTCATAAACTTCACATTCCATTTTTAAAAAGTCTTTTAATAGCTTCCCATTTTTCTTAGGATGAAAATCAAAATACCTAAATCTGTCCACACACCTCAACTCTCTAGGGGTATACAAACATATACAAACATACGCACAAAAACATACTTGTATATACGTGCATACATCATACAGATATCAATATTAATACACTTAAATTCATTAATTCATCATATGGGTTTTGGAATATGTACTGATCACCAAGTTCTTGCCCAATACGTCTTTATTTTTAAGAAATATATATAGTCATAAACAAAAGGGACAGTCTTTTCATGAAACGTATTTTCTATAGGAACAAATGGAAGGCATACTTTAAGATTTTTTTCAATTTATAAATTGTTGATTTGTGAAACACTAAATCATTGAATGTAATGGGTAAAGAAGGAAAATCAAAAAGAACTTTTTGAGCAGAGGATGTTTGAAACTAAATCTAGAAAAAGTTGGAGAAGTTGCCTTCTGCAGTTATTCCTACAACTTCCTCTATATAGTTAGATGATGTTTTTTCTCTCTTTAAATTCAAGCTGCCCTAATTGATACTAAACTTCTGAAAGCACCCAGCTGACAAATTCATCTCAATACAGGAGTGCTTTCTTTCTTAGATTTTCAAACATATGTTGTAGACTGCAGATTTTCCTTCAGACTAAATAGCTACAATTACTTTTCATAGAAAAGTGCATGCAATGCAAAAACATTTACATATTTAAGAGTATACACCTGGAAACAGTGCCCTGTGGCCACATTAGTGAGTTTATTTTTTACTACGACAAGTTTTTGACCTGAAATGTTCCATAAGGTAACCATGAGCTACAAGTAACCAGAAGACACTAAAAAATGTGGGCATTACCCAAAGGATTGCCTTCCTTATTTTATTTTTATCTTAGTTAATTTACATTTAAATTAAAAATAGAAGCAAGGCAATTTATTTTTCTATCAAACATACTTCTTTGTTTTGTCAGACTCCATTTCACTCTACCTGCTGCCTCACATAAGACATTATAGTTGCTTTGCATGCACATGCTAAAATTGTTTTATTTCAAATGTTACACAAAATGCATCACTAATCTAGTTAGTGTCAACAGAATGATTCAGTAAAAATGACTTCTTCTATGTATCTATCTAATGTGTTATGTTTACTTGAGTGTTCTATGCAGGTGGCAGGAGTTATGGTGGCACTAGTGTAACCATATTGATAATTAAATTGAAGTACTATTTTACTGATAAGTAAAATTTTATCTACTATAACTGAAAGGTGCAAAATTTTTATATTTAAAACAAAAACATTTCAGTGTTGAAGATTTGAGTGGAAATCCAGTATAAGTGATGTAATATGTTTAAAACACTGAAGTTAAAACTAATATTGAAAATGAGAATGTCAAAATTTCATAGTGGATAACAAATGCAATTCACTATGGCAGAGGAAAAAGCAAATTTTATTTGTTTGTAATGTAAAAGAAAAATTTGAGGCAACATCCTGGATACTATTAAAGATTTAGTTTCCAATAATTAAAAAATATTTAGTTCCCTGAAATTGAATACCCAACAACATCAAAATAGTGATCTGTAAAATAATTCCATATTGTAATATTGACTAACCACAGAAATGTTGGGGTTTGTGGACAAAAAATAAATCTTTTGTGACAAGGAGTAGAAGAAATAGTCACTTTAAGTTGATTAATGATACAATAAACATTGCTTAAATATTTAGCACAAAATGAAAGTTCCTCGATTAAGTCAGCAAATACTTGCCTGCAAGAAAACAAAATACTTCTCACAATATTCATGATCAATTGAGTGAAAATCAGATTGATCATGCTATTAAGAGACATTATGACATTTTAATTTTTGAGTCAAATTTAGTTTTCACTCTAGTGTATTTTTTTAATTGCTTGCAAAAAGTTTAAATGAAGATGAATGGTGTTACAATTATACTAGGTTAAATACTAGTTATTATAATTCACAGGAGGAGAATGAAACCTCTTTTTTGCTTCACTAAACTGTTATATGCTTTGAAAATAAGAATAGGTCCGGATTTTATGAAAAGATTTGGTTAAAAATATTCTGTATATGTTTGTCAAATTGTTTAGTATATCCTTACAAAAGAAAAAAAATAATTAAAAGATCTCTTGTTCTTTGCTAATGTTCATTGGGTGAGATGCCAGACATCGTTATAAAGATTTACTATATTGCAACTTCAAATTCAAGATATTCGTGAAAGAAATGCTTGTAATACATTGAATAAACAAAAATAAAAACCATACTATGTTTTGTGTTGTCTCATTGATATAAAGCAGAAAATCAAAGAACTAAATTTATAGCTGCAAGAACGGAAAGGATTATTTTTGACTTAGCTAGATGGGAAAGAGACTTTATATCAGAATTAAATCTTTTTCATAAGACAAAATAATTAACTGTGATTTGTTGTATTTTATAATAAGGGTCATTATCCTGATGATTTTATTTTATACATAACAAGATGGTATAAACTGACTACAAAACTAAAACAAAAACAAAGAACAATTTTGATATTGATAAATTTAGTGTTGTTTTCAACTTTATGCCACACTGTTAAAATTTAATTTTAAAATAGTGAGTGGACACAGAAGTCATTCTTTTTTTTGTTTAATTTGGACACGAGTAGTTTTGAAGTTAATAGTTTTAACTTTAAAGTTCCTAAATTGTTCTAAATCTGATGAACCGGTTGTGTGTATGTGCCTCTTAAAAGAAAATCATTTGGGGGCAGTTTATTCTGTTGTTGTAAAACTATACCCATTTAGGCTGTGAATTTATTCTTTTGAACTATAATTCTTATGAAAGAATTTTGAAGGATAATTCCTATGAAAGTTCAAGTTATGCTGATCAAAGTGCATTTTCATTGAGATGTGCTATAAATGTAAAATGTATAACAACACATTCAAAATATAAAATAAAAAGAATGCAAAATATTCCATTAATGCTTTATGTAGTATTTCATATTGAAAATGATGATACACTGAGCATGTTCAATTAGATATATTATTACAAGTAGTTATGCTCCTTTTAATGTTTTAATGTAGCTCTCAGAAACTTTAAATGGTATCTTGCATTATTAATCTATCATAAATAACTGGTCCAAACATTATTAAAATATGTAATTTAGACAAAGATAATTGATTTCTAATTAATTGGCAATGGATATATTAATTTTTTAAAAATATTCCTTTCTTTTTTTTGTTTAAGAGAAGGAAAAAACACACATATAAGAAAGACAAAAAGCAAAAGAGACAAACGACTAGAGTAAACGCACAACAGTAACATTACAGGTTTACAAAACAGGATGATAGAAACTTGACAATGGTTGCAATATTGCACATCGTTGTCTTCAAAATGGTTGTTTATGCCTTTAACAGATATAGAGATGTAAAATTGATCTAACCATTTGAGTATCATTTGTTCTCTCTAAATAGCTAATACATTCAGCAGTATGTTCGTTTTAGTTTCTTACATATACATATATACAGACTTATATCTTTTCTTTTTCCCTTCCCTAAAATATTCCTTTCAGTTTAGATTGAATTCATTTGAATCTCTAAAAAATTAAGATGGTTCATATTTTCTTTTGCTGATATTAATTCTGAATGACTTAACTCTTTTAGCTCATCTGCTGTGATTGAGAAGTAACACATGTACAAATAATCAAAAGGAGGTGGTGGAAGCTGAAAATAGATTAAAGAAAATATGGGCTAAACGTAGAAGGGATCTGTGTCATAAATTTCTTTTATCTTTTCCTTTTTCTTTAAATTTTCAGTCAATAAAGAGGCTCAGTGAGTCTTTAGAATATTTTACCAAGTCTTAGATATAAGAGATTGCATTTGAGAATTGACTGGATTATCTTTTGAATGACTGTGGATAAAATTATCTTCCCAACCATAGAAGACATGATTCACTCATTACAGAAACATTAGCATTATATAACATCTATCGAAGAATTGTCAAGGAATTATTGTATGTTAAGTTTAATGGAAGTATCCTAAAGGAATTTTCTAATTGAGTTTATTCCCATTAGAATTAGCTCAAGAGGCTAAGAATATCAGTGGTAATCTGTATAGAGCTTTCAGTAAGGAAAATCACTGCCACAGATGAGATCCAGTTTTTCAAATCACACTTTTGGCAGTCATGTTTGTTATTTAAAGTAATAACAAATTGTCCTTTAATTAACATCTAAAAAGGAGACTGAAAACTAAAATATGTCAAAGAAAATCAACAATTCAATTACAATTTTAATCTTAAAAAAAGTAGTAAACGGATTTTCTTAGGGAAATTTAAACCTATATTTGCTACTTGTTTCCTACTCACCCAATCCAAAGAACACTTTACCACTTTTTCCACTACCTGCTAGGCTGCTTACTTTACTTTAATCGCTTCCTTGATGCAGTGTTTTTAGGTAGTGACCATCGTGCATTTTCCATTCTAGAGTCAATGGGACAAACGTGTGAACAATTAGAAGGAATGAAGGGAAAAGGTGTTAGTGGACCAAGAGGAAAAGTCAGAGCTCATGGGAGTGCATGTGTTTCTGGCTCTCTTCTCTCAATCAACAACCCTGACAGATTAAATAATAATAATAATAATAATAATAATAATGAGAAGAAGAAGAAGAAGAAAAAGAAGGAGGAGGAGGAGGACGAGGAGGAGAAGATAAAGAAGAAGAAAAGAAAATAACAAGAATCAGAAGTTCAAAGTTCCAGTCCCACCCCATGGGATTATCAAAGTGACATTCCAGTCTTCCTCACTTTCTATCTTTTCTGTGCAAGTGTGTGTGTGTGCGTGTGTGCGTGCGCATGCGTTTGTGATATGACCAGGTCATTTCTACTTGTCATCTTTATAGTTTCTGTTTTTTGCCTAAATACGTTTCTCTGTAGTCTTTAGAGAGCAAAGATTAAGTGTCATACCGAAGACTATCAGGAGCTTCACAGCACAAGGAGTCCTATCTGTCTTGACCTCTGATACAGTGTCTGTGGGTAGTAAACGCTACACTTGCCAACCTTTCAATTACTCAAAAATAGATGAATGAATATTGTCAGCCTTCCAAACCTACAGGTTTCACATCTGAGAATTCAAACAATGGGAAAAAACATAATTTTAAATGTTCTTATATTGAATTTAGACAGTTAATTTTCTTCTTATTATTAACTAACTGCAGTATAACAGCTATTTGCATAAAATTTACATTGTATTAGATAGTATACACACTGTAAGGATGACAGAAAGTACACAGGAAGATGTGCGATGGTTATATGCAAAGACTATGCCATTTTATATAAGGGACTTGAGCATCCACAGATTTGCGTATTTGAGGGAGGGTTTGGAACCATTCCCTCATCAACACTGAGAGCCAGTTTTCTATGAAGAAAAGACATTCATTGGAAAGATAGTCTTCAAATTTTGAAACTTTCCAAACATGTCAAATTCTCAAGGAAACTTACAAAATGAATACTTTATTGTCCTCAATTTTTGGTTAAGAAAGGTCAGGTTCCACAGAAGATAATTATACAAAATAAGTCAGCGCTGGGCGTGGTGGTGCACGCCTTTAATCCCAGCACTCAGGAGGCTGAGGTAGGCAGAGCATTGTGAGTTCGAGGCCGGCTTGGGCTACAACGCCAACGCGAGGCCGGCCTGAGCTACATAGTGTGACCCTGCCTCAAAAAAATAAAGCTAGGGCCGAGAGTTTGGCTCAGTGGCTTAAGCACCTGTCTGGCAGGTGCGAGGTTGTGAGTTCAATCCCTGGTGCTGCAAAAAATAAATAAATAAGTCAGTCAGAGAGTGACAAGACAATTATGAGCATTAAGCATTATGGCAAATAAAGTAATGTAAAGATTTTGTTTGGATTTACTCTGTGTACATAGATTGAGAAGAGTCTGAAATATTATAATATATCTGTATTTTGATATTTCCCTCAAATTTGATATTCACCCCCCATGTGATCTGAAAATACTAAATTCTCTTTGTTCTCCAAGTTTGCCATATATATACACGCATTTGAGGTTTTGCATATGTTTTGCCCTCCTTACAAAATGCCTTTTCTCCCTTTAACACATTTCAGTCTTGCATCAAATATTTCCTAGTTTTCTCATAGAGAGTCGGTCAACTTTCACACATTATTCCTGTGTAACGTGTCCAGTATTCATTCCTGCTAATGTTTCTTTTGATATTTTATTTTTCCCAAGAACCTGCCTGCTGCTTTCACTAAACAGGTCACATACTTCAGATATTAGTGAACACATATCGCCTAATATTTCACATTAAAGTTTGATCACATGAGCATGGCAAAAGCTACAAAATGAGATTTTATTGTGTGGAAGATTTACTATAAGTATGTAGAGAATCAAAATCATTCTTGGGCCAGGGATTTAACTCAGTGGCGTAAGCACCTGCCTGGTAGGTGTGAGGTTGTGAGTTCAATTCCTGGTACAAAATAAAAAAAGAGTCATTCTCAATCTTTGACCAAGGAAAACTAGCACATCCACACTGAACAACAGAAAAAGAAAAGGAAAGAAAAGAAAACTCTGAATGTCATAAAATAGAAAAATATATAGAAATAAGGTAGTAATTAAATTCTTTATACACATGGCAACAATAATCTTAAACAGTGGTGAGACTACTTACATTGAAGATGAAGTTTAGGACATAAAAGAAAAATAGTTCTCAGAAATGCTCTGCTTTACAAACACTTTTAGGCGTTTTCAATAAACATAGATTGTTAGCGCATGCATTTGTAATTTTATTTCTTTTTCTGAATAATGGAAATACACTTTAAAAACAGTCTTAAAACTTGAATAAATTTTTCTGAACACTAATTTTAAGGAAAATTATAGTGAAGACTTTTTATAGTTATGACTTGAATATGTATCCTGGAAATGTATAATAAAACTGTGGAGATATGCATGTGGAAAACTCCAGGGCAGGGAAGATATGCTGAGTTCATCTGAATTCATAGCACAGAGAGAAAGAAAAGGAAACAGACATAAAATCATATTTGGTTGAATGATATATCAAGCAATCGTGGGTCAAAACACTAAACAATACTTAGAACTCACACAAACAAGCTGATTCTGTAAATCTCTGTCTAAATTGAAGAGCAGATTCCTGCAGGTTTTGAAAGGGAATTCTTTTCTAAATTACTGGGTAATTTTCTTCACTCCAATTGAGCTATATAATCAGAGGTGGTCAAAACATTGTACAAGGAAACATAATAGGATATGAATTCAACAAAACCATGACTTCATGTACCCACAGCTACAGAAAGGGGTCAGAAATGAAAACGGTGTAAATATGAACTGGACTTTAGCTGGTCTCTCCTTGAAAAGAGAAACCCATCACTGTATAATTTTCATGGAGCCTCGAAACCATTGTAAGTTAAATTATATTTTAAATTGTATACTTTCCCATATTAGATACTATGAATCACTGAACTCAAAGTATAATGTGCTTCCTATGCTCTTTTTTATCTACATTATTATAATTTGGGCAAAATGAGCTCCTTAAAACTGAGCAACAAATATAAAGTGTGGTTCACAGCAAAAGACTTACTTATACTTAAAATTAAACTTTGGTTATTTGAGCAACAATTGTCTTAAAAAACAAAGCAAGATACAGTCCCCAAAAATGTAAGATGATTTTCAGAAAAAGTGTTGTGCTTATTTAAATATAATTCAAGTGTACAAACAATATTTGTTCTTGTGAAAAATCTATGTTGGTTCCAAATTTCCATTGACAATGAATTTTGGTAACTTTTCCATTTTAGTTGCCAGACATAACAGAGAAATTCACATCAAAATCTTGATCCAAAGTCCATGTATCCTTGGCTTTTGAAAGGACTGAAAAGTCAGTTTCTCAACTAAGTCAGTAAAATAAATACACTTATTAAAAAAAGATTTTTTGTTTTCAAGATTGCTTTCTTTTACCTAAGCAGTATGATATGCCCAGAATCACAGGTTATTGATTGTTGGCAAAGTTCTGAGTTGCTAGATTATAACTGGTGAATGATATTGCAAATGACATCTTTTATTCATTCTATCCCTTTAATTAACAGATACTTTTTAAGCATCAACTGTGTGCACTTTTCAAAAGTATTAGTAGCATAAAGGTAAATAAAGCAGGCAAATCCCTTGCTTTCAATAACTTGTTTTACTTGATAGACAGCCATTACATGAAGAGTTAAAGTCCTTGTTGGAATCTTTCTTTCTTTCTTTCTTTCTTTTAAGTTTTTCATGAAACCTGCAGAATCTGATGTATTATGGTAGGGTAGATACAGAAGAACTCAGTTTTTATTTGCTAACTGAAAGATGAAATACAGCTGACCATATAAAAAACAAAGAATGGATAGGGGAGTGTTGAGGTAGACTGATTCAGATAAATCAATACATAAAACAGACTCTTCTCCTGTTGCATATGTACACTGAATTTGTTTATGCTTCATATACATACGATTTTGTTAGTTTGTTTGTTTTCTCTCAATATCCTAAAAAAGTATTTTACTGTTTTAGTCCCTTTCTTTTTAATTAATACCCATTTTTCCTTTCATGTTTAAGCTCAGGTAGAATATATTTCATAAGGTTTCTATAACTCTTCAGATATTTGTAGAAGTGTTCCTTTCTTTAAGCACATTTTGGTATCATATATATATATATATATATATATATATATATATATATATGTAAAGAAAGGATAAAATGAATCCAAGGAAAAGGTAATTAGTTCCAGGAAAAATAGGAAGCCTACTAATGGTGGGAAGATTTGACATATCTCTTCACAAAAAAATGATCAAATGGAAAATGTTTGATAGCACAAAATAAGATATTATCCAGAAGTGGAGGCAAACTATTGTTTTCTAGTTTTTGTGAATTAGGGATTAAACCCAAGCACTTCACACAGAGCTACCTCCCCAGCTTTCCTCTCTCTCCCTCTCTCTCTCTATCTCTCCTTTACTTTTCTTTCTCTCTTTCTTTCCTTCCTTCAGACAGTCTCTGTAAGTCACTAAACTGCTTGAGCTAGGTTCAAACTTGCAACCCTCCTGCCTTCATCTCAAATAATGTTTTCCCTGAATCACGTACAGTAAAACCTCAGTTCAGGAATGCTTCTATTCCTAAACAATTGGTTCACAAATCCATTCAACACAATTGTCTTTCCATTCACAGACTCCACATTGGGTGACAAACACAACTGCAGGTACCCCTCCCACACAAACACACACAAATTAAATTTGTGAACTGGGCCATCACTCTTATGAAATAAAGAGTAATCGTGGCAACTGCTATGACACGTATCTAACTGCTCCCCCAAAATGTCATGCAAGTGTGTGATTATTAAATTAATCCACTGATTGGTTTAGCAGGGATGTGAGTACGAATAATGGGAAAGCCCATCCTGGGTATCGTTGGCACCACCCAAACTGCTGGGAGCCTGAATGGGATAAAACAGGTGGCAGGCCGGTTGTTGTTGTTGTAGTTGCTGCAGCTGCTGCTACTGATGCAGCTGCTACTGCTATTGCTCTTGCTCCTGCTGCTTGCTGCTGCTTTTTGCTGTCTCTGTCTCCTCTGCCATGCTTGACACGGACTTGTTCACTGCAAACTCCTCTGCCACGTCACACTGCCTTGGAATCATCCAAGTATGGACTGAAACCTACAAACTGTGAACCAGAATGATTCTTTCCTCTTTTAACTTTGAGTGTCAGGTGTTTTATGTCAGCAAGTAGCAAGTAACTGAGACAGGTTACATGGCAACCAGACATTACAGATATGCTACTTTGGGGAAAGGGTATCTAGTGAGAGTCTACAGGTAGGAAAGGGAATTCCAGACATCTTTTCTGACAATAGGGTTGCATCTCTAGGCTACTTCTATGCTGCTTGACATGGTTGGTCAAGAGTGAGAGCTTAAAAACAGCAGTAGTATGAGAAACTTAGAGAAACATGACTCTGATCCTTATGGCAACCAATCCAACATACCAGTAAGCTATCTGTGATTATTATTTTCAAGTCAAAATGCACCCAAAGCAGACAAGGGCCCGAGTACTTGCCCAAAGTAATGAAACTAGTTAATTTCAGAAATGGGATAAAATTTAAATAGACTAGTATACAGTCCTCAGTTTAAATTTATCTCAAATTAAATCAAGGAATGAGCAAGTAATGAATATTTGGAAATAATGTAGCAAATGTGGGTAAGGTCAGTAAGTGTATGAATTAATTTATTCTGAAAAAGAGGATCTGTCTAAACCAATATTTTTTAATTGAAGGCAACTGTTCCAGTTTGGCCAGAGGAAAATTGGGCATATCTGAATGCATTCTTTGGTTTCCTCATATGGCGCCAAATGTACACTGCTAGCATGAAGTGGTATTGGTCAGGGGAACTGCATAAGATTCCACACTACACAGAACTGAACCCATAACAAACACTTGTTCAATTTCAATGGTAAATGTTGAGGTAGAGAAATGCTGCTGTAGACTATATTAAATCTCTTTTTGAGTTTCAGAATCCTTGTTTATTTATAACGAGATTCTTATTTATTTAGGAGGCATGAGAATCAAAACCATGATAGATTGTGATAGTCATGACAGTGCCTATACATGTTAAAATATTAATATTTTAAAGAAGCTAAATTCCATCTTTGTTTTATTTGTTTTATTGACATAGGGTTACATTATGTAGTGCAGTTCAGTCTCACCTCAAAGTCACAGTCCTCCTGGCTCAGCTTCCTGAGAGCTAGAATTAAAAATTTTTACTACCATGTAAGGTTTTGTTTTACTTTTACTACATTTTTTAAAATATTACTTTGATAAAAGTGATGGAAAGAACAGACAGGTTGATTAAGTTTTATAAAGTATCACCAATTAGAAGATAATATTGTAACCTAGGCAAGAGTTAAAGCACATCTGAATCTGTGTCTGTATCAGAAAAATCAAAATCCATCTAACATTATTGGCTCAACCACATTGATTAGAAATCTTAGGATTTCATTTTTGTTTTTGCTTTTGCCACTTCATCTATCATTATGAACCTGAGGATAATGTGAATTTAATCTTATCTCACAAACAGCAGTGCTTCATCTCTTATATCTAAAAACATTTTAATCTATGAAAGAATTATATTCACAAATCACACTGTCACCTTCATGTAAACTGTGAATACACACACACACACACACACACACAAATCCAATTTGGAGTTGTGAATTAGTATTTGAAAGGTATAGGTTTCACATGAGAAATTTCATCATATGAAATTGGGTTGTCATTGAGGATAATAAAAATTAAACTCAGCTGCTGAAAGGAACAAAGACAAATATTGAAAGATGGGAGTGTTTTCTAATCCACTGCAGAACTGTAAAGTCTTCTGCAAGATTAAGTTGAGACACCATTTGCAGAAATCACTAACTGTTTCAGTTTATTAAAAGATTAAGAGTAAATCTATTTGGGTAATATGTGGTTTGCAAGACAAGAAATTTCCGTAAAATCAACGCTTTTGCTTTTCTATTTCCTCTCAACTCACCAAGAGGTAAGCAACATGGGAGTAGCTCTGATCATACTAAGAGAACATTCTGATATTCATTAGTCCAGGGTTGATGCAAGAAATTCTATTTCACATCAAAATCTAGAGACAGTACCCCTGAAATTAAAACTGTCTTCTATTTCAGCAAATCAAGCTGCAGGGTTTCATAATCCCCACAATTATATACTACTGTGCACACACATGTAAAATAGGGCTTTGGAAGTTGCAAATAGTGGCTAGATGGTTGACAATCAATAAACCGAGATATGGCTTGTCCTTTCTAAATACTTTCTCTCTTCTCTTTTGGGATTAAGGAAGAGTGAGATATGAGATGATGAGAATTGTCTGAGAAACAGATTACTTGTACTTAGCCATTAGTTTTTGATAAATGTTTAGTATCCATTTTATATGCAACATTATATGCATGAAAAGAAACAGGTTGTTTTCTTAGGGAATTTATTTATGTAGATATAAATATACTGCTAACTTTACTCATTTCCTGACTCTACCAATAAACATTTTTTAATATATGGGAATCCTAGTGCTTGAAAGAATGCCAAACCAATGCATGGCCTGTTCTTACCAGGGATTCAAGGTCTTGAAGGGAAGTAGGGTATGAAATACAAAAATGTAAGAACATTTATGCGATGATTGTTATGACAAAAGTAAACTAACGAAAAGTAATGAGGAAGGACCTTTAGCTTGTTTTGTGCTGAATGTCTTTGAGAATGGTTTAGGAAAGAAACAGTTTTGTGCTGAATTTAGAAACTGGATATCATTTATGTTATTGGGGGGGCAGGGATTAAAATAGAGCTTGAGTTTACATTGAATATGTACAACTGAGAGAATTTTATTTCAAGAAATGATAACAACCAAAAAAAATCCCCAGTCAATCTAAAATTATGACGCTAAAAGTTTAGTATATGTGCTGCCGAAGTGAGCACTATTATGCTTACATTTTTGTTTGTTTGCTTGTATTTGGTGGTTGCACATTGTCAGTCATCTGTCTTGTGGTGATTTCAAAGTGATCTCACCTCTCCTTTTTTCCATCATGGTTACATGGAAGTCTGTTGGAGGGCTGTTCATATTCTGTGAAATGTTTTTATGTTCAGTAGGGAATATGCTGACCTGTCAACTCCTAGCTGTCAACAACCAGCTGCCAGCTACCAGGAACATTTTTAATAATTGAGATTTTTCAATACATTACATGTCATTGAAGTTTTTCTCACACAGAAATTTACACTGTTGTCTATATATGTTTTATTCTGTATCACAAGCAATATTGCAGGATATATATATATGTGCATAAATATGTTCAAAAATATGATTTCTCAGTAATAGGGTTATATACTAAATTATTAGACACTGATAAATTCTTGTTCAATATGTCATAACCAATATTTAATGTTGAAACTTCTGATATTAAATGAGCATCATTTTATATTTTCCCAACAATATCGATAGTCTTTACCAATTTAATCATGTATGTATATATTTATGTATGTAAGGTTATTTCTTTCATTGATACTTACATGGTGAGTTTCACACTGCAGTATAATTTACTGAATTACCTGTGCCTTTATGTGAAATTACATTTACTTGTATTTTCTAAGTTTTGTGTAACTCTCATTCTTTATTAAATCAAATGAATTGTTATTATCTTGAATCTCAATTTAGAATATCACTTAGGGCTCATTTATATTATTTGTTCCATAAATTTTCAATGAAGATGCACACATCAAAAATCACTAAGTTTGGGGTTTAACTCAGTGGCACAAGTGCCTTCCTGACAAGTGTGAGGTCATGAGTTTGATCCTCTGTACAAAAAAAAAAAAAAATCACTGGGTTCCATTTGATCTAGTTATTCCCCTTTTGGGTATTTTCCCAGAAGAATTAAAAACATCATACAACAAAAATCACAGAGTCAAAAGAAAAAAATGTGTAAGGTATCTAAAAGATTGTTAAGTGGAAAACTTGGGATAATTTACATGTAGAAAAGAAAGGAGCAAGGCTGGAGTCTATCTCATTTGTACTGCTTTTGCTCAGTATGCTGGGATTCAATCTTCAGCTAAGCAGAAAGACAAAAGAGAAGACAAAAAATGGGAGAATGAGAGAAAAGTCTTTTGAACATTAAGGATTAATTTGGATCTTATAATCACTGATAGATTGTGTCAATTTGAGAATTTTAGAAGTTTAACTAATTGAATAAGAAAGAGTCAGGATCCTTACTTTGTAACAATCCTCAACCTGTGCAAGAGGAGGGCACAGAGGTGGTGCCAGTGCTTTACCAGCCCTGGGGGAGGGGAGGAAGTGGTGGTAGCCTGCCTACAATATAAGGATGGAAAAGAGTCTTGTTTCCCTTCTTTACCTCTTATTACTTTGGCTATCTTCTGTCACCTTGAAGGGTTTTCCCTGTGCCATTGCACCCTGCCTTGATAATCACCCTGTCAGCTAATTATGGAGTGAAACCTCCATAAACCATGAGCTAAATAAACATTTTCTTCTTTAATTTTGGGTGTTGGGCATTTTGTCTCAGCAATGAGAGAAAAGTAACCAAGACAGAATTTGGTAGCAGAGAAGTAGTGACATTGCTGTGATTATGCCCCACCATATGGTTCAAGAGTCTTTGGGAATGGCTTGTGGAAAGAGTTTGAAAAGGATTCAAGACGTCTACTCAAAGAGTAAAGATGGAATTCAGGCCATTCTGTATGGTAGATGGTGGTAAAAGCCCAGAAGACCAAAAGCTGACAGAAATCCTACCGGTAAAGACCAGGCTTGGGAGGTTTCTGCTGGGAAGAAGGACTGAATTGGGCACTGGACTCCAGATGATGTATGTTATGGATTGGCAAAAAATTTGTCTGTAATTTACTCATGCCCACAGACTTTGCCTGAGACTGAGATTAAGGGTAGCAGCCTAATCTGGCAGAAGAAATTTCAAGGCAGTCAAACGTTGAGGTTGTGGCATGGCTATTACTGGAGTCTTTTAGCCAGATTTATGTTGTGAATCAAAAACAAAGAGCCCAGTGAGATGAATCAAAGCATTGTGAGTTTGGCCAGAAAGGAAACTGCAATAAAGCTGTGGACTACAAAGACAGAGCTGAGGAAATCTCCATTGCTGAGTAGGAATAGGAGAATAGACAAAATGGCCTGAAGGCATCACAAAAAGCAGCAACTCTCCACCCTCTGCAGCTTCAAAACTGAAAAAGTGACTTTGAATTGAGAATAAAATCACAGAGAAACAAGTTCCAGAATGGCAGCAGCATAGAAAATTTGTTCCTCAGAATTGAATCCAGAGTGCCTAGAGACCCAGGCTCTTGAACCCTATAGGTAAGAGAGAAAAAAGCCTGCTTACTATTCCAGCTGGCAGCAGAACTTGGCATTATCCACTGGGTGCTTGTTTTAGGTGCATTTAGAATGCAAAAGTCATGAAGTTAAGAAGGTTTGCACCCTGATTTCAAAAGGCCCGGGAAGCCAGGCAGTGTGCCCATGAGAGGGCAGTGTGTGAAGCTGTGAGTATGAAGCCAAAGGTTCAGTGGAAACTCCAGAAGTTTGGAAAAGCTAGAAACATGGATCACCTAAGGAGACCTGCAGGAGGCAGCAAAGCCAGTCCAAGAGAGAATCAATGGGAGTCATAACCACCAGAAATGCCATGGAGATGGAGCCACTTAAGCCCTTTGCAGCTCATAATTTCCCATAGATTTGCCTCAAATAGTACACATGGCACTACAGGAATTAATGTTTGCTATGATGGATTTTGGACTTGCTTTGGTCCCAATCCTTTGTATTCCTCTGTGGTAACTTTTGGAACAAAAATGTTTATCTCATGCTGTTGAATGCTGGAAATGTTTAATTTTTCATTTGTACAGGGACTTGCAGCTAAGAGCTTGTCTTACATCTAAGTGGAGACTTAGGACTTAAACTTTTCAGCAACGCTGAAACTGTTAGAACTTTGGCAACTCTCCCAGATGGACTAAATGCCTTTTGCATAAAGGGATGTGCATGTGTCTTTGGGGGGCCCAGGGAACAAATATTATGGTTCTAATGTAATGTAATGTTGATAGGCTTAATACTGATTCTTAAGGATTGTTAAATCTGTGTTACAATGTTCAAGTTGTGAAATGATAAGAATATGCATATCTTTGTATCTGGAAATCACTTAAAAGAAATGTATCTGATTGCCAAGTAGATAAGGGATACATTGTATCAACCTGAGAGAAGTTTAGAAGTTTAACTAAGCCGCTCAGCAAGGAACCAGGGTCCTTACATTGTAAACATCCTCAGCCTATGGAGAGGTGGTGTAAGTGTTTTACCAGCCCTGAAGGGAGGTAGTCTGCTTAGAATATAAGGGTGGAAAAGAGGCTTGTTCTCTCCTGCTTTTGCTCTTGTTGCTTTTGCTGTCTTCTGCTGCCTTGAAGTTTTGCTCCTGTGCCATACCAACCTGCTTTGGAGTCAGTTGAATATGGAGTGAAACTTCCACAAACTGCGAGCTAAATAAACCTTTCCTTCCTTAATTTTGGGTGTCTGGAATTTTGTACTGGCAAGGAGTGAAAAGCAGCTAAGAAAGATTTCTATTTACTATTTCCTGAAAACTATCAAATGACATTTCTATATGAGCTAATGCTAAAGCTTTGTTGATTACTTGAAACTCTAACTAACTTATATGCAAGAGAGATTATCTGTAGATAAAAATAATATATTTTAATTCAAAGAATGTATTTCATATCTTCACACAAAAAGAGAAGCTGCAGTTTATTTTGTGTTTTTTAGTGTTTTGAACCTAAAGTAAACAGTGAGGAAGCACTTACTGAATACATGAAAATTCTTGAAATAATACTGTCCTTTATTTGAAATTCTTTTGGTTCATATTTCTTTTTATTCACTAGTAACTTCATAGTGGATGGAATAATAATTTTCAACGTATATTTGCTTTTTTAGAGATGGATGAATTTAGACTTCAAATCAGGCTGTTCTCGTAGTCTTAAAACCTAACTCCATCATTATCAAATCAGCAACCTTGACCAGTGAAAATAACTTTTCATTGCACAATTTTCCCACTTATAGAATATGTGGAACTGTTATGGCACAATACCAGTAATTGGTCTTTAAGTGGCAGTGCAAGAAGACCTTAGGCATGTTCGTCAAGTGCCTTCTTAGGGAACGAAGACACTGATATTTGTGATTAGTGTGGTGAAATAATGCTTATTTTGCACAGTTTTACTTAAAGCATTTTTTCTCATTTTATATAGGAAATTATAACTCAGGGAAACTAGATAGAGGAGAACTTCAAATTATAATTTATAATACTTCCTTAACGGCCTACTGTTTAATTTCTCGAACAAAATAATCTGTTGCTCTGAGAAATTATATTTTAAGAAATATTACACTGCTCACTTATTTTTTACTGGGGTTAATCTCCATTCTCCTTTTATTCCTTATTAATAAAACCCCATTTATTGAGACATTCTCTCAGAAAAGGTAATTTAACTCATCCTTAATTCAGAACCTAAGGAAAACATTTAAAGCAATTATAGAAAACCTGTCTCCTTGCTAGTTAGAAATGAATATGTAGTCCAATATTGGCCAATGAGTTGTAAGATTAAGCCAAGATGTGAGCTTTTAAGAGTTCCATTTTCTCCTAAAATAGACAAAAATACTCTTCTTCTTTGAGCCATTGCTCTACTGATATAGTTTAGTAACCATCTGGTCACTGCAGGGAACAGTATACAGAAAAGAAATTACAGTAAAAATTATCACATATTTTTTAAAAAGTATATTAGGTAAGTCTCATGCGAGACGCTCCCACTTTCCAGAGCCATTACAACATGAGCTGGTAATTCTTTCCTTACCTGTTTATGTCAACTGACTTGGTCAATTCTGCTACTTGCAATTAAAACCATTTCAACTGCTTATAAGATGAATCTTTTGCAATAGACAATGGTTCCATTCATTTATTCATTCACTCACTCATTTATTCAGTCATTCAGTAGATGCTTACTGTTTTTCAGTGATATACCTAGAGCTATGTTAGGGCCCAGAGATTCAAATTAGATCAGCAATAAGGCCACAGTCCTCAGGGGCAGTTTAAATGGAGCCTACTGTTCTTTTGAGTTTCCTTTGTAAATGTAAGTAAGGATTAGCTCATGAACTGATAAGATGTGTAAGAAACACAACAGCTCTTCTACCCATCAGAAGAATGATTCTACTAACAAATACTGTATACTCACCAATTCCATGGAGAACAGTATCATAAATCAACAGAATATCATGAAGCTGTACTGACATTTTAAGATCAGTCTAGTTTCTAAAGTAGTGTAAATGTATATTCTTGCCAGTTAAAAGAAAAACTCTAAAAAGTGTGTAATTCTCCTAATATTTGAGGCTTAGGTTTTAGTCATTTTATTTCTATTATTGGAACTTTATAGAACTAAGGAAATCACTTTTGAGTAAAAAAGGAATGGGCCTAGAAACAAGGAAATATGAATGCATCTGTCTAGAGGGAGAATAAAAATAGTTATTTCCTTCAATATTTATTGTGTCAGGCAATTACCTTATTTAAATTCTCAAAAATGAAAAACATTTTCATACCCATTTCAGATAAGAGAAGGTTCAAGATAAAATCATGAATTATAATTCCTGTGAGGAACAGAAATGTATGTAAAACAGATGAAAAAAAAAAACTGTCAGGTACACAAAACAATGCGGCATGGAAACTCCCCTTGAGAGATCAGTAACTAAGAATGGGGGTCACACATCCATCAAGCTGCCAAGCACAACAAAGAGAAGGATACTGTGGGCTTCTATTTATTTTTTTAATTTTCCAGTAGGGAAAAGAGACCTAGAGATAGACTCTAACTTCTCCATATTAATGGGTTTTTCCTGGAAAATCCATTTATTTCTTGCTGTCCTGGAACACTGATGAAACAGGCAAGATTAGATCACAAGGGCTCAGTATGGAAAGGAGAATAAAGGGCAGAACTCACAGTGACCACAGTGAAGCTCTGTTGTGCCTTCAACTTACCAGGCAGAGCAGCCAAGAATTCTGATGGTGTATCTGGCTAAGGAGAATAATTAGCAGTCCTACCCAATAGGGATGCTCAGCCAGAGTTTTAAAGTTTGCCCTGAACGCAGATGGTAGCTCTGCTAAACAGAGAGAAACTCAGCAGCTCAGCTGAACTGTGTAATATACACAGCAGTCTCTGCCCAGCCTATGGACCTAAGCAAGTAGAGTGCGGGTAATAAACACAGCCAACTGCAGAGCACAACCCGCAGTACAACTAGAAGGCCTGGCTATCAACTCCACTCTAACAGGGCACAGCTAGTTGCCATGCCTGATAGGAGAGAACACCTTCCAATCAGCCCAAATGCAGGGTCAGCCTGTGGAACTGCTTGAATGCAAAGCACAGCCAGCAGCAGCATCTGGACAAGAAACGTAGCCTGCTTTGCCCAGACACAATGATTTTGGAGCCCAGCCCGAGGCCATGTTTAACACTTGAGTCCCTATAACTGTGCTGCCTGATGGCTGAGTCCAACCTGAAGTACCTACTGAGCTCAGAGAATGGGTAATAGTTTGGCCTGACCAGAGAGCCACACTTGACTGAGACACCAACTGGTCTGTATATTATATATATATTTTTTTCATAAGTATATAAGCCCAATCATGTAAATACAAATGTTATATGTGTATATATTAAATATTCATATATTTAAGTCATCAAACTATTCGTGGTTGATCTCTTGGTTTGATTTGATAGTGAAAAAAGATTTTGTCTTAAAAGATACTCAATTGCTGCAGTTCAATTAATTTCCAAATCTATACTCCACTGAATGTTAATATTTTCAACTGTATTCATTCTCTATTCATTTCTATTCAGTATTTATTTATTGTTCTCATGACACTTCCTTGGTTTTGTACAAATCTGTACTGGCATTTTGACAGTGCAATAGTTTTTTAGTTCCGTGCAAATTTAAGGCGCAGAGTATAGAACTGAAAAAAAAAAATAGTAAGTAAGCTGAGTGCTTTGAATGGATTCATGATGAATCCCCAAACCAATTCAAGAAAAACTAGTATATATTTATATTAGAGAAAATTCCAGTAAATGAATATAAGGCATCTTTCTATTTATGCTGGTTAAAAATAATCAAAAATAATCTTCTCTATAAGATTATTGCATACAAATGTTATTAGATTTAATATAAAATTTTCTGATTTTAGTGATGTCAATTTAAAATTTTTATTTTTCTTAATATACCTATTATATGTTCTGTATCGATTCTGTTATAATAACAGAATATAGAACTTTTCTATATGAAAAGGATTACAAAAAATAACAAAATGATGTTTTCTTTTAAATTTCTTGTGCATTTTGTTTGCTATTTTTTGCTTATTCCATCGGCAATGATTTCTAATACAATGCTTATTGCAGAAGTTATAGTAGAGAAGTTTCTCCTTTCTGACATCAAAGGGAAAGTTTTCCATATTCTACCAAAAATAAGTTTATAGCTGCTATTCATTATAAGAATTTTAAATATCCTTCTTTTTAAAGTATTTATAAAATGTCATTTTCATAAATGTATTAAATCTAAATTTTATTTTTTATATATTTATAAAATTAATAAGGCAACGTATAGTTAAATCTATTAATATAAATTACATTGGTTTTGTAAGGTTAAACAAATCATTCATTATTAGAAAAAAAACTAATCTGGATACACTAACCTATTTTGTACAATACAGGATTCCTTTTCCTAATATTTTCATTAGGGCATATTTGTATCTATATTCATGAGTTTCATAAATCCTTATTTTTAAGTAACTTTATTATTTTTGGTATTCAAAACTTTACTGCCCTCATGAAATGACTTGAGAATTTTGTATTATTGCTTATGGAATTATTTATGCCTTAAGTATTTGATACAATTTTTCAATAAGTAATTGTAAGACTGGAACTTCCTTTCAATAAACTCTTACAATCATTTCCAAGTTTCTTAGCTGTTGATAAAATTACATGGGCAGTTCTGTTTCTTCTGGAAACTATGCACATACAACATTTTCTTTTTGTCTGTATTTTTCAAAATTATTTAAATTATATACATGTTAATATTATCTATATCTGCAGTGATGTCTTCTTTTCCTCCTCTTCTCCCTTTTAGAATTCTTGATAAATTTTATTACAAGATCATCAATATCATTAATACTTCAAAAAACTAATCAAGTAACTAATCATTTTTTAAAATAGGGTTTTAGTGATTTTCCATATACTTTAATTTAAGTCCCATTTAATTTTGTTCTCATTTTTAATGTTTATTTTAGAATACATATCATGAACATTCTACTATTATTCTAATTTCCTTTCCTGATGTATCCTTAAATTTTTTTCCTTCTTTTATGTAACATGAATGGGATGTTTGAAGCTTTACTATAAGGGTGTGACATGGACCTCAGTGATGAAGCATTTACCTAGTGTATAAGGCCCAGGGTTTAATTCTCAGCACAACAAAATTCATACACACATGTAAACATACATTCTTACATATGTACATACATATAGACAGACGAAGTTTCTTCTCAATATTATTTTTGAAATGCTTTTTTCTTTGTTATTCCAGTAAAAACATAATTATTTTTACTCATTTTCTATTTTAACCTATGAATTATTAAGCATTGAATTTCTAAATTGCCAAACAGTACTTGGGTTCTGACTAAATTATACCATTGACCACACAAGGAATGAAATTTCTGGAACTAGTTTAATGATTAAAGCCATGGTGAATATTTTGTGAATGTTACATAAATATTTAGGAAGAATGTTGACTTGATGGTTGTTGGATAAAAGACATAAAAAATTCAATATTAAAAAAGTATCTAAAGTATCTTTTTTTAGTACAGCCTTGGTGACTTAGTGACAAAAATACGGTCCTTGATGGCTATAAGATCATTTAGATCAGAATGAAGAAATACATTGCTTACGACAAACATGACTTCATCTTACCCATACTATGTCTGGATTATTTTTTTTTAAAGTCATCCACATTCCTGGTGATAGGTTCCAGTTTAAAAGTTCCACAAACCAATCCAATTCTTTGGTCTATTTGTAGTTTTCTGGAAAATGAAGCAGAAAAAGACAGATAGGCTTTGTATAAGGCAGTCATGGAAGTTATGACACAAGACTGATACAGTCATTTCACAATGAATCTATACAGTACTCAATAATTTCTTATTCATAATATCATTTGCTTACTGATTTTTCAAAATATTAAACTTCAATATGCTTATTAGGATTTCCATATCTTTTTCTTTCAGGTCTTTCAGCTTGTATTTATTATGAAGCTATATTCATAGGTGGAAATAATTTAAATTGTCATTGTCAAGTAATGACTGCCTTTATGTCTAGTGATGGATTTTATCCAACTTTCCATTTTTCTGTAAATGGTATAGATACACTTGCTTGAATTAGACTATTTTGAACACACTATTTTCTTTTTCATTTTTTTACAGACTTGACAATCATTGCTTCCTTGTCATAGCCTTGTAACTGATTTTTGAGTGCTTCTGGAAGTTAAATTACTATGTCCTTCTCTTGAGAGGTGCACATTTGTTTCTGCTAGGCACCTTAGGACACATAGGTTCCTTTGTAGTTGAAATTATCTTCAGCTTTTGTCTAAATTTACAGATTATTCTATCTTTCAAGCTATAAATTTTCATGATAGAAGTATTCAATGTAGCTAATGGAAAATAAGAGGCAATTTTGGAACTAATTTGTGCTCACTTTGAGAACAAGGAGATACTTTTCATAAACTAACACTGTCAAGTCTTGGATCCAGCCCTTTACTGGCTCACAGGGTCCTAGAAGCAAGACACAAGCATTTGTGATGAACTCAGTGGCTCTGGTTCTCTGACACTCTACATGCATATCTGATTATCGACTTTCTTCCCCAAATGGGCTTGGAAATTCTGCAGTAGTTTTTTCAGATTCTCCTTTTGTTTGGATTTTTAATTACTATTTTTAAACTCAGCATTTGATAGCTGTTATTTCCAGGGACGGTGTTGTTCCGAGTTAGCCTATCCTGTGCCTATGATTAACTTAAATTCTTCCACACATATTTTCTACTTGCGTTTTGCAGTTCGTGTTTTCTTGACTCACTCACATGGAAATAAAGTGTGATTTTACATGATGCTAACTCATTGACTTCGATGAGTTTTTCATTCACAGACAAAAAGCAGATTTCCTAAAAACTGTGAATCACTCAAGCACCAGAACTATTCAGTTGCCTTAGGCAAAACTCGTTAAAAATGTTGACTGAATTAGGATTAGTTATTTTTACTTTGGAAGAATTTATTTCCCAACATCTACACCTACTGATATTATCACTAAATTTGTCAATCAACTCTGTTTTATGAGATATAATCCAATACTTTGTCTTCCCGCCTCCTGACATTAAACCTAGAAAATGACTCAAAAGAAGCGAGGTTACTTAGTTTGATGAACTAAATCAATACATAGGATAATGTGTGGACAATGTTGGACTCTTAATATATATTTGCTGGGTGAATTAAAATGTTACATTGTAATGAAAATTACCCATCATATGTCAGATAAAATATAATGGTTGCTTGTTAAATTGCTATGTGATGTTGATAGTACATATAAGAAAACAAATACATAAAATATCATGAAACAGAAAATAATTAAACTTTTTGCACATACACAAAACTTATATGTGTGTGTTCATATGTGAGTATGTATTCCTTTTTGTAAATGTTTGCCAATGTTTATTTTGTTTTTACATACATTTTAAAAGCATCAATTAACACTGAATGTCATTTCTTTAAAAGTGAGAACTACGTTCTCTTTGGGGAGTTTATTTACCCTACATTTGCTCCCAAAGCTCTTAAAACGGAATATTAACTTCATTTGAGGGAACACCAAAGAGTGAATCTGTGTGTGTGTGAGTGTGTGAGTGTATGAGTGTTTAAAACATTTTGAAATGACTTAAATACAGTTTAATAACTGTCCCTTTCTTTTGGCTTTATGTTTTAGAAAAAAAGAGTTGGTTTTGCTGTTCTGTGTCTACCATTTACATTTTTAACTGTGCCCTAAACCCTGAGGGAGTTGCTTCAGGGTTTAGGGCTTCAGCAGGCACCTTGACATGCAGTTGTGGTGCTTGTTTGGCTGAGAAGAAGTAAAGGCAGGACCAGAGGAGTTGATGAAAGCAAAATCATAAATGTCTGGCTGTACTCCCCAACCAAATGTCACAGTTCCTCTTGAAGCTGCTTTTTCTTTACATCTCCCATTCAAGTTTCATATCACTATTTTCACTAATGTGTCTTTCTTTCCTTATTTGTCACCTTATTTATTTATGTGGGTGGTCTCTCTGCTCTCCATCCTTACCAATATTAGCAGACCCTTTATTACACATACCTTAAATAATACTAATTTACCACCTTTGTTGACACAAGCAATGAAGTCAAAAGAAGGGATGGTAACTAAAGCTGCACATTACCCAATGCTTGCAGTTATTGACTAAAGTCATTTGGTTAGCACTATGGGGATCAAAAACTCATTGCTAGGAATTCTGGAATTTTTCTGGGCAATGAATTCATCACTTTTAATACTAAAATGAAAATGTTATCTAAACATTATCCCATGAAAGGAGATAGCCAAAAAAGACTTCAAAGTTTGATTTTTCTGAGCCCCTCAGATAAGTTTCTTGACAGAACTGACCCACAAACACTGGCTTTGTTTAGTGGTCAATAAGATAGCACAGACAAATAGTAGTACTTAGTAAATGATGCACCACATTTAAGTTGTATAATTTCAAAAGCCCAAATAGAAGAGAAAAAATCTATAGTGAATTATATTAATAAATGTATACATTTTAATGCATATAAACATATCCTCCTTCCAATTATCATTGGTTTAATTGATCTTCAAGTCATTATATGAGACCCTGTTGTTAATTCTTTAAAATTCATTCTTGCTCCTCATGAACAGGCTCATCCTTATTTTAAATGAGTCTTTTTAAGAACATTTTAGAAGGCAGAGGCCTTATAATATTTTATGAAGAACATCATGCAGTTCTAAAACAATTTTGTGAAATAAAGCTTTACCTTTGGAGATTGTCTCTAAAATCCACAGAGAGGTGCGCATTGTGCATATTTATTAGTTACAAAATCCTTGCTCAAATTTACTTGTACACTACAGAGACTTTGTCATATAAGTAAATTTTCTAGGGCTCTCAGAGATGACTATATCAAAGTCATTCTGTCATCAGATATGTTTTGCTCTGTCACTTGACTCTGTTTTCCTATGGAACTGTTTGACTTTCAGAGAAGCATTTACCCTGTAAAAATGAGAACATCTCATCTTCTTTATACAGTTTTCATTTTTTCCTACAGAACTTTGCTACACAGAGGAGTGTCCTTTTTCTGGACTAAAATCAATAATCAGGCTTAGGCTAAGTATGAATCTTTTAATAATTATCAAGGTCACACTGACCTTTGATTAGAAAGGAAGACATTTTTTTGTTTTGCCTATACATAAGAACAATTTCATGATAAAAGAAATCAAACAGGAGTGTATATATGGTTATATATGTACACAGAAAAATGTAGCAAACTACCTACTCTTCCTGTGTTTTGTATATATCTTATACACAAAGACAACTTTAAAAAAACTAAAGATATACACTCATCACAAGATCATCATGTATTAACAAACTATTTCTATTAACTAACTACCTATATGATGTCTGGATATGAACTAGTTTAATTTACATCATTTGGACTGGTTTTAGTTGGACTGTTTTACTTTTGTTTTTTCTTTTGCATAAGGTATCAATTATGTTTCTAACTATCACTTAGAAAAGGTTAAGAACTTCCTAGGGCATAAAGTAAAGAAAACATAATTCATTCACTTCACCAATAAATCCAAGTTCTACTTATACCTGCTGAACTGGTGGTGGACCAATAATAAATCCATTATTTTGTAAATCAGCAGTCTAGATACTTTTAATTTCAGTTCTACCATGTCAAGAATTTGAGAGTTACCATTACCATTCTTAAAACAAGAAAAAAGCTGAACAAAGTAAAAGTCAGTGACTTTCCAATACTGATCACAGACCTGAGAATGTAGGGAAAATTGTCACCCTAAATTTGACAAATCACAGCTAACTTGAAACAGAAACTCCCAGAGCAATAATCTGATAGGCACATTCAAAGGATCACTTTGAATATTAGTTGGAGGCTGAATGTGGGCTAGGATGATATTGAAAAACTGACGGGAGATGTAGTCTTAGGGTACTTCCCAATTTTTCCTTGGTTTACCTCTAGGAATTTAACAATTTCTCCTGATAAGGAGCCACAAAACACTCCTTGTACTTCTAGCAAGGAAAGAAAACAATTCTGAAATATTCCCTGAGCACTCTTTACAATAAAGGAACATTCTCCAAAGGAAAGTCTTTATTAGAGATTTTTTTCTAGCTTGAGAAGGGCATTTCTAACATGGTCACTGATGGTAGCCTTTCTGCTTTACCCATGGTAAAAATATATAAGAAATAGTTATAAAAATCACTGACAAAGTCATTCTCACTTACCCATAATATTAGTGACTGAATAGAAGATCCACAAATGCCTAGCCCTTGAGACACACACATACACAGAGAGAGAGAGAGAAAGAGAGACAAGAGACAGAGACAGAGACAGAGAGACAGAAACAGAGGGACAGAGCAATTTAATAAATAAAACAAGAGTCTGAGCAGAGGGTAAGGACAGAAGATGGCAGAGTGGTAAGCAGCAGAGAACAAGCCTGTCTAACAGTCAACATTCAGACCTGGCAATAAAGCAATATGAGGAAGAAAAGAAGGAGGGAAGTGGGAAGTAGGCCTCCTGGTCCCAGGAATTATCTGAAGCATAAATTAAAACCCACAGAGAGAGTGAAGAGAGAAACTTCAGTGAACAAGAAGGAGGTAGATGGCAGCACCTTCTCCCCGAGACAGGACTCGCTGTGTGGGAGGAGCACTTGAAATCTGTGGACACACAGTGACTGCTGGCAACCCCAGAGGCCTCCACAGAGAGACACAGCAGTGGAGGGGAGCAGTGGATGTGAAGGACTGCATGAGCTGGTGGTGAATGCTGAGTGCTAAGTAATCCTGTGCAGGAGAGTGACTAGTTAGGAGCCATCTAAGAGAGGAGACATTTGAGCTCGGAACTCTGAGCAGCTATTGGTTCCAATTAGTGACTCCCACCTGGGCTCAGACCCTGAAAGATGTGTGGAGGGCTGCAGGCTAAATGAACCTGGTTTTGGCCAGCCACTGCAAGCTCAGTGAGCTGGCATGCTGGGATAAATCAACATGGATGGGGACAGGGTCTTTTGTACATGTTGTCTACCAGTGACAAAAGAGTCAAACCTGGAAGTAGACTTTTTTTCTGTCTCTGTTGTTTGTTTGTTGTTGTGGTGGTGGAGATTTGGTTTTGTATCTTGTTTTTAATTTATTTTACAGTCATTATTTGATCTTGTTTTTATATGAGTGTGAATATGGTTTCTAACTTCTTTGTGGTTATAGTTCTGTTCTGCTCTTATTTTTAGCTCTTTCTCTCCCTTAAGTCTTCTGTACCAGTTTTCCAAAGTTGGCAAGACCTTCCTCTGCTCTCCAGCCTTAATTATAATCTATTCCCTTTCTTCTAGTACTCTATTTTCTACTTAACCCATTTTAAATTTTAACCCCTGAGGGCAAAATTTACATGCTAAGGACTTGTAAAAAACAAACCAAATTTTCTGGTTTGTTTTAGATTTTGTTACATAACCACAAATCTAATTCATATATTTAAAGGAAGCAAATTGATGCTTAACTCAGTTTGTCATTTTCTTGGCTGTATTGTGAGAATTGTTTTAAACAGCTTTTCTTTCTGGTATTCAAAGACTGCGATTGACTAAGGGTCACAGAAAATACTGTGGCATAGTGCTGGACCAAACAGGCAGCAGATTCTCAACCCCAACAAACCAAAGAGGTAGGATCTCAAAGCCCAAAAACAAGTTACACCTGGAAGATACCTTTGAGAAATAGTAATTTTCTAAGGATTTAAATACTAATAATAAAGCAACCAACCACAGAAATTTACAAACATCTTACCTGGAATTAAAGTAAAAAAAAAAAAAAAAAGGAATTGAGAAGACACATAAACAAGATGCAACTCCAGCCATCCAGACAAACCCAGGGGGAAATGAGGTGGGACAAGTTAAAAACCACCCACGTGGCCTCTCTTAAGTGGTTACAACAAAGCAGTTGAATGAGGCTCTAGAAAAACTCAGATCAGAAATAATTTCTCAGATAACTGCAAAGATTTTGTCCACAATGAAAATCATTAGTAACTCTAGAACAGATACAGACAAAAAAAAAAAAAAAATAGAAGAACTTAAGAAAATTATGGAGGCCATGAATGCTCAATATAGAAAACAAATGGAATCCATAAGGCAGATTCAAGCAGATATCTAGGAGAATAAATATGGCATTGAAAATATTCACAGTACACTAAGCCAATGTGAAGATAAGATCTCAGATATAGAAGACAGGCTTGTGGTTAATGATCATGAAAAGAATGATTTCTTAAAAATAGCAAGGAACCATAAGAAATCAATCCAGTACCTCCTAGATGAGGCAAAGAAGAATAAATTAAGATTGATTGGAATTAATGAAAAAGCAAGAGATAGCACAAATGATCTTAAAAAAAAAAAAAAAACTGTTCAGAGACATCATGGCAGAAAAATTCCCTGAATCAGAAAAACAATTTGACATACAGATAAGTGAGGCATATACAAAAGCAATTAGACATGATCAAAAAAATTTTCTATCCAGACATATGATACTCAAAATTCCAGAAATTCAACACAAGAAAAGAACCTTAAAAACTGCAAGGGAAAGGAAATAAATCACCTATAAAGTAAAGCCCATCAGAATCACTGGTGACTTCTCAGCACAAACCTTCAAGTTGACATCTTGGAGAGAAGTATCTAGAATTGTAAAGGAAAATGACCTTCAACTCAGATTGATGCACCCCACCAAACTATCTTTCAAAACTGAAGCAGAAATAAAATGCCTCCATGAAAAAGAACATCTGAGGAAATTTATGACCACAAAACCAGCACTCCAAAATATTTTGAAGGATATTTTAGAAAGAAATAAACAAAGACTACATTTCCATGAACCATAACAGAATGAATCCATCAGGAAAGACAGAAAATTAAAGCAGGGAGAAAAAAATGGGAGTCAACAACATGAAAATGACATGACAAGGATGTCAATACATGTCAGTTATAATCATCAATATTAGTGGTCTCAATTCACCAATCAAAAGACATAGACTGGCAGAATGGATCAAGAAGCAAGATCCAACAATATGCTGCATACAACAAATATATTTAATTCAAAAAGAAATTCAATGACTGGAAGTCAAAGGATGCAAAACAATACTCCATGATACAGGAAAACAGAGAAAATCAGGGGTAGCTATTCCATTCTCAGAAAAAGTGAATTTCAAGCCAAGACTGATTAAGAGAGACAGAGAGGGTCCCTACATTCTTGTAAAGGGAACAATCCAAAAGGAAGAGATAACAATCATAAATAGATATGCAACAAATATCAGCTCATCCAACTACATAAAACAGATATTAACAGACATGAAAAGCCAAATAAGCATTAATGCAATTGTATTGGGAATCACAATAATCCACTGCCGCAAAAAGACAGATAGACTAGACAAAAAAAAAAAAAATCAGCAATGAAATATTAGAACTCAAAAGTTGGCCCTTATCCAGCTTTTGAACAAATGAACTTAGTAGATATCTACAGAGTGTTCCACCCCATGACATCAGAATACACATTCTTGTCAGCTGCACATGGTACTGTCTCCAAAATAGACCACATAGTAGCTCATTGAACATGCTTAAGCAAATGCAAAGAAAGTGAAATGACCCCACGCATATTATCAGATCATACTCAAATTAAACTGGAAATCAAAGGCAAAAGAACTTCATAAATACATGGAAAGTAAGTAGCATGCTCCTGAACAATCAATGGTTCACAGATGAAATTAAAGAAGAAACTAGACAGTTTTTACAGCTTAAGTGAAAACAACACCACAACATACTAGAACTTATGGGACACAATGAAAGCAGCCATAAGAGGGAAATTTACAGCAGTAAATATCCATTTCAAGAAAAGACAGAAAGTACAAATAAACAACTCAATTGTGAACATCAAACTTCTAGAAAAAAAGATCAAGCTAAGCCAAAAGATTGTATGAGGGAGAAAATTATAAGGATCAGAGCAGAAATTAATGCATTAGAGACTAAAAAGCAATATAAAGAATCAATGAATTGAAG
Organism: Dasyprocta punctata; assembly: GCA_004363535.1. Classification (NCBI taxonomy): domain Eukaryota; kingdom Metazoa; phylum Chordata; class Mammalia; order Rodentia; family Dasyproctidae; genus Dasyprocta; species Dasyprocta punctata. The sequence continues at coordinate 58,437 of RJWM01005157.1, read as the reverse complement.
ACTTAGTTCTTTGAAACATTAAATCAAATTGACAAGCCCTTGTCCAACCTTATCAAAAAAAGGAAATAAAGATTCAAATCACGCAATTTGAAATAAAAAGTTTGAAATCACAACAGATCTTGCAGAAATCCAAAAGATCATCTATACTTACATGGAAAACTTATATTCTAATAAGATGGAAAATGCAGAAGAAACGTACCAATTCCTAGATACATATGAATTGCCAAAGCTGAATCAAGACATAAAAATCCTAAATGAACCAATATTAATCAATGAAATCAAAGATGTAATTAAAAACCTATTTACAAACAAAAGTCCAACCCCTGATAGATTCACCCCTGTATTCTACAAGAAATTTAGAGAAGACCTAATGTCACTACTTTTCAAAGTCTCTAATGAAATCAGAAGAGAAGCAATACCCCTAAATTCAATCCTGAAGACAGGCATTACCCTGATACCAAAACTGGAGAAAGACCCAAACAAGAAATAGTATTACAGGCCAATAACCATGACGAGCATAGAGGCAAAAATCCTCAGTAAGATACTGACAAACATAATACAGCAAATCATCAAGAAAATCATACACCATGACCAAGTGGGATTCATTCCAGTGATGCAGGGATGGTTCAACATATGTAAATCAATAAATGTAATACACCATGAAAACAGAGACAAGGACAAACTTCATATGGTTGCCTGGGATACAGCTCTGCAGCACAAGCACTTGCCTGGCAAGAGCAAGGTTCTGAGTGCAATTCATGATACAAAATAAAAAATCATATGCTCATCTCAATAGATGCAGTAAAAGCTTTTAACAAAATCCAGTACCCATTCATAATTAACAAACCCTACAGAAAATTAGAATAGATGATCTTTATCTCAATCTGATAAGGGCCATACAACGAACCACAGCCAACATGATACTAAATGGACAAAAACTGAAAGTTTTGTCCCTAAAATCAGGAACAAGACGAGGATATCTTCTCTTTCACTGTCTCCACTCTTATTTAACATAGTCCTGGAAAAATGCCAAAGTAATTAGACAAGAGAAAGAAACATAAGAAATAGCAATAGGAAAGAAAGAAGTTATGTTATCATTATTTGCAGATGATTTAATGCTCTAATAGAAGGCCTAAAAAACCTACACTAAAAGTCAGTTAGATTTAATAAACAAATTCAGCACCATAGTTGGTTATAAAGTCAACACTCAAAAATCAATAGGTGGGGCCAGTGATTTAGCTTAGTGGTGTAAGTGCCTGCCTGGCAGGTGCAAGGTTGTGAGCTCGATCCATGTTACAAAAACAACAACAACAACAATGACAAATATCGATAGGCTTCCTGATCATGACTAACAAACTCATAGTGAGAGAAATTAGGCAAATGATACCTTTCAGAATACCATCCTAAAAATGTAATATCTAGAAATCAATCTAATGAAGAATGCAAAAGACATCTACATTGAAAACTACAGCACTCTGAAATAGAGATGGAAAAGGATGTCAGAAAATGGAAGGATATCCCTTGCTCTTGAGTGGGAAGAAACAGTATAGTAAAAATGGCCATATTCCCAAGACTGTTATACAGGTTTAATGCAATACCAATAAAAATTCCAATAGCATGACTTACAGAATTAGAGAAAACAACTGTAAAATTCATTTGGAACCAGAAGAAACCTAGAAAAGCAAAGGATATCCTGGGCAACATAGTCAAGGCAGGGGGCGTCACAATCCCTGACCTGATATTTTACTATAAAGCTTCTGTAATAAGAATAATATGGTACTGGCAAAAATAAAACAAAACAAACAAACAAAAACAGACCTGAAGATCAATGGAACAGATAGAAGATGTAGAAACAACTCCAGATTTATGAAGCTATCTTATCTTTGACAAAGGTGCCAAAAACTTTTACTGGAAGGAGGATACACTCTTTAATAAGTGGTGCTGGAAAAACTGTTTCTGCATATGTCAAAAATTAGAATTGGACCCATATCTTTCACTATGCACTAACTAAATTCAAATTGATCAGGAATAGGTAAAATTCTTGAAGACATTCATGTAGGCAAAGACTTTATGAATAAAACCCTAGTCACACAGGATTTATAAAAAAGAATCAACTACAGGGATCTCATCTTATTAAAAACCTTTTGTACAGCAAGAGAAACCACTAGCAGAGTGAAGAGACAGTCCACAATAGGGAAGAACATGTTTGCCAGATGACAAAAGATTACTATTGAGAACACATAAAGAACTAAAAAAAAAAAATCTTCCCAAATTTAAAGACCCAATTTGAAGACCCAATTCCAAAATGGGCACCTAAGTTGAATACACACTTTCCAGTAAAAGAAATATAAATAGCAAATAAATATGTGAAAATAATGTTCAACATCACTGATTATTTGAGAGATACAAATTAAAACAACACGAAGATTCGATCTCACCCTGGAAAGAATGGATATCATTAAGAAATCAACCAATAACTAATTATGGAGTGGCTGTGGGGGGAAAGGAAGCCTTCTCTACTGCTGATTAGAGTGTAGACTTGTGCAAACACTGTGGAAATCAATGTGGAGATTCCTCAAAAGAAAAAAAAACTAGAATTGGAGGTTTGATTTGATCCAGCTATTCCTCTTCTGTGTATCTCCTCAGAAAAATGAAAAATATTGTGAAATATGTTTTTCACAAAATGAAACCACAGTGAAATATGTACACCTATGTTTATTGCAGCAAAAGTTGTAATTACTTGATCTTGGAAACAACTTAAATATCCATCAACTGAGGAATGGATAAAAAAATTTTTTTGTACAATGGTACACTACACAGCCATGCAGAATGATCAACTGGAGACTTTTACAGGTATATGGATTTAACTGGAGACCATACTCAAGTGAAATAAACCAGTCACACACATTTAAACATAGGATTTTTTTTTTAGTATTAGAGGCACAAAGAGTAATGAAATCCAAATGTACAATAGATATTGTAAAATGAGAAGCTTCAGGGAGAAAGAAAATCTGGAATGGGGGAATGGAGAAAAGAAGGAAGAGAAAAGGATATATATATATATATATATATATATATATATACACACAATAGTTAACATAGACTGCTAATTTCTCTTTGTTCATTGTAAAAAGTTTGTGCTAATAGTGTTCAGATAATTAAATGCCAATATCTTGTACTCTAAGTAACTAATTTAAAGATAACAACACACAATGTCTTAATAATTGTTACACTCTTATTATCTTGTCTTGAAATTTTGTTTTATATTTTTCCTCTTTAAAATAAAAAAAATAAAAAATCACAGACCAGAACATAAGTCTACTGAAATGTAAGATTTTCATCATTTTATAGAGTGACTTTCTCCCTTCCTGAACCATCATTATCTTTTTGGTTCTAGTACAAAAGCAGCAGATTACAACTGAAAAATCTTGAGATTTCAGAATTTGGTTTGAGGAACAGTCCAGAGAAACCCAAAATGAACAATGGAGTCAAAAACAGACACTAAAGGAATTCTGAGACTCTGAGACCATGTGCTATAGGGAACTTTTAAGTAGACTTCCATATCACTTCATTTACCAAAGGCAACATACCTGTCTTTGAATATAAAAAAAGAAAACCAAGAGAAGCTAAAATCAAGAAAAATCACAGAAGAGACAAACTAACTGAAGCACAAAGAATGACTACTATCAAGAAATCAACTAAACAAATGCTCATGAGGCTGTGGGAGGAAAGGAAACTTCCATTGTTATTGGGACTGTAAGTTGTTATGAGCACTATGGAAATCAGTATGGAGATTCCTCAAAATCTAAAAGCAGAAATTCCCTTTGACCCAGTTATTCACCTTCTAGGTATTGTCCCAAAAGAGTTAAAATCATCACACCACAGTGATGTGTGTGTAGTCATATTTTTAACAGCACAATTCATAATGCCTATATCTTGGAAACAGCCTTGATGTCCAGCAACAGATGAATGGATTAAAAAAACCATGATATTTATATACGATGGAGTTCTACTCTACCATAAAAGATGATAAAATTGAGTTATTTGTAGGCAAATAGAAACACCTTGAGACCCTAATGTTATAAGAAGTAACTCAGACACACAGGCTTAAACACTGCGTGATTTCTCTTTGATGAGAAACTATAATGTGCATATATATATATATATATATGTATATATACATATATATATTAGAAAAAAACAAGAAAAAAGGCATTGTTGCTCAGAGCTAACAATATATCTAAAAGTGTACCTCAAATTAGTATGATTGTCTTACATATTTTAATGTTATTTGTCTTATTCTCATTTTCAATCTGTATACATAATTGACTTTATAAGATCTTATAAGATAAATAAATGCATCTGATGCTGGAAAAATAAAAGGGAGTTGGAGGAAGGGAGTAAAAAAGAGGGTAATTGAAATGTGTTTTGCTTCAACTCTCAACTATTACATCAATATTTAAATTAATAAACTGTACTTTAAAAAATATCTAGGATTAGTACGTAAAGACCGTAACAGTGAATTGACAGCAAACAAAAATGGATGAGTAATTTAAGCAGAGAAAGGAAAATTCTAAATATCAAAAGGAAATTTTAAATTCTGTAACTGACATAATGAGTGGCTCTTAAAGATTCATCAGAACAGTGTTCATAGCAAAGAGTCAGTGAGCTTAATCCTAGGTAAATAGGAACTTACCCAGGTGAAATGAAAAAAGAATAAAAAGATTAAAGAAAAGAGGAAATAAAAAAGAACAGAATATCTAAGAAACACAGGAAACTGAACAAGCTATATCATTTTATTGGAATATCAGAAGACTGAATGAATGCACACAAGAGAAAGATTACTTGCAATGAGAGTCTCTGATAGCCTTGCAAATCTAATGACAATCTCCAAAACATAGATCCAAAGGGGAGGGGAAAAGTGGTTCAAGGGAGGAACAGGGTTTGGGAAAAAAAAAAAGAAGAATCAAAATATATCATGCACAGGTAAAAATTCCCTATGATGAACATGATCGTTATGCATATCTAAAACATACCAATAAATGTAATTAAAAATATTCTATCATCATAAAAAGGAGACATAACTATACTTCTCTAAAAATAAAGTAAAGTGAAGACAAAGACTGAGCTATATTAAAAGTTAGTAAGTGGTGAGAAATAAAACACTCAAAAGAAACCTGGAATATCTGTATTAATGTCAGACAAAGAAGACTTCTGGGATGAATCATCAGATATAAAGAGGGAAAATACAGAATGATAAAGTGGTGTATTTTCCAAGAACAAATAATTCTTAATCTATATCTGCCAACCAACAGAGTGCTAAATTATGTGCAGAAAAAGATATAATTGAATGGCAAAAGAAAGAAAATTGACTATTTTAGCTGAATAGTTGAGCACCCCTCAGTCAGTAATTGAAAGAATAAGTTAGCAATCTGTGGGACCCAGTTGAACTAAACAGAGCTATCATTAGTCTGACAGTTATAGAAATCTCCATCTCAAACCAGCAAAAGATATAGTTTACTCAAGCCTTCATAGAACATTCACCAGTGTGGACCACATTACAGATATAACACATATCTCAATATTCTTAAATGCTAGAAATTATATTAAGTATACTCTCAATAGAAAGAATTAAGTTAAATATTAGTAACATATATTTAGAATATAACCAAATAGAAAGAGATTAAACAGAAAAATTGTAAACAAAATATGAATCAAAGGAGTCTTGAAAGAAATGTTAAAGTATTTAAATTAGTTAAAAATAAATGTTTGAAAAACAAAAATTTAAAAAAAAACTTAGTATCTGTCTTATTAAGTTATACAGAATTCAATTAGATGATTATTTGATGGAAATACCTAGCATAAAATCATATGTTAGAATACAACAATGTAGATAGAGTTAATAACATTCATTCAAGGACAGCACCGCCCCACTCCCCGCAAGCAACCTGCTGGTTGGAAGGACCAGCTAAGTTGATAGCAACTAAGGTACGTGAAGCAACTAAATGCTTGTATCGTTTGGTTGATTTTGCAGGCCTGGGGCCGGCAGTGTGAACATCTCTTGGGAAGATGACAGTACGCAATGCGGCAAATATGGGGGATTCTCTTCTATCTTGTCTTTGAGGTCTAATATTGTTCTCACTGTTTTGTTTTATTCTGATTAATTTTTTTTGCTTTATTTCATATTCTGTTTTATTGGTTTTATTCTGTTTTATTTTTTATTTGATTTTACTATACCTGATGTAATGGTCTACTATTGTGAAGATAACAATGTATACTATACTAGCTATTGTTTCCTTAGTATCTTGCTTTGACGTTCTGTACCAGTTCTACTGTTTTGTTTTGATTGACTTTGTTCTGTTATGTTTTGTTGAATTTTACTATTTTTAAAATAAAATTTAAAAAAAAATTAAAAAAAAGGAACGACTCCACTGTGCAGAATTTTTTTCAGACAATGGAAACAAAACAAATATTTCCCAATTTATTACCTGATGCTAACATACTCAGTGAGGAAAATGGCAGATTATTATGACGTTAAAATATTTTAAAATAATAATAACTCACATCTAACTATATTTGAAAATATGCACCATGAACAATTGCAAGGTTGATTCAACATTCAAACCTGAATCAAGGTAATGTGCCAATGAACAGACAAAAGAACAAAAATTCATGTAATCAAATCAATGTGAAATGAAATGTTTGACACAGTTCAATATTTATATATGATGATAAAATCTATTCATGATTGAGGAATAGAGTTTTTTTTCAACATACAGAAGAACATCTACAAAAACTTACTGTTAAAATATTAATGAGAAACTGAGAGCTTCACCCATACTATAGAAAAAAGTCAAAGACGTTTTCTCTCATTCTTGTTCAATGTCACATTGTTAATTCACAGCTAATGCAAAAAGCCATGAAATAGAAATGATGGTATACAGATTGGAAATGAAGGAATCAAAGTGCCATATCACAGAAGACACAATTCTCTATGTCAAAAACCTTGAAGAATCTATGTGTTTATTATAAGGATATTCTGATATCTCATGATGTGAAGTTCAAACAGAAAAGTTAATATCTTTTCTATGTCTCAAAGTGAACAATTGGAACTTGAAATTAATATTTTATCTTACCATTTGCATAGCATCAAAACTCAAATGCTTGCATATATATTTGACCAAAAATATCCACAAATGCTAGATATGAAAAACTGCAACATTCTGACAAGAAAAAGTAAAGAAAAAGAAAGACATGTATTTCATTTTCAGGGCTTTCAATACTTGATGTTGTAAATATGTCAATGTTTTTCATCTTTATTTATAAATTCAGTGGAATTTCGATACAATCTTAGAAAAATAGTTTGTAAATATTTATAAAATGACGATGCATAATTTTGCATATATCCCTTCCATCTGGACAATTAGAGTCTGACAAACAAAAATATCTACAAAGAAGCCAGTTGTGGTGGCACATGTCTTTAATCCCAGCACTTGGGAGGCTGAGTTAGGAGGAGCGTTGTGAGTTTGAGGCTGGCTTGGGCTACAATGTGAGCACAAGCCCTGCCTAAACTACATAGTGCGACACTGTCTCAAAAAGCTAGGGCTGGGAGTTTGCCTCAGTGGCTTAAGCACTTTCCTGGCAGGCATGAGGTTGTGACATCAATACTCAGTGCAACAACAACAACAAAAATCTACAAAGGTATTAATAATGTGTGGATGAAAGAAGTTAGGAGGGAAGGAAAGAGGAAAAGAAAGGGACCAAGATGCTATATATGTTTGTATAATTATAATTCTCTACAATGAATGTTTTTATTATTTTAATATAAAATTTTAAAGTGCAGCTTCTTGTTAGAGGTATTTTCACATCATCATTATTTGATATAATACATAAATAGATTACAAACAATTTATGTCAAACAGTATAGAACATATGTATTATTTATTGTGTTATTGAGGAAAAATGGAGTCATTTAGGGATATTTTCTACAAAAATAAATTTCTCCTAGAAACATTCTTACTATCTGAACATAAGACAATGACAGCAAATTTTCCTGGATCCACGTCTACAGAAATATTTCTTTTTCTCCCTAATAGGTAAAGGCAATTATCCATTGAATACTTTTTTTTTTCTTTCTACTTTCCTAGTCTTATACCCTTGCGTCTTTTATTTTAGGCTCAGTGAGAGGAAAGAAAAAGTGACAAGATTTTAGAGATTTTAAAGCCACAGATAGAGATACATGTTTTTACCATTATTTTATTCTTCATGAATTGCTCTGTAAATTAAAAAAGGAAGTTATTGAATTATTGGTGCTCCTTAAACCTAAAATTCATTATGCTGCACAGAGTTCATTATATTTACTGGAAATATATTGTGCTAATATAAGCCTTTTTCTCTCCAGAACTTGTTATGCTCCAAATTCTTCCTTGTACTATTCACCACCTTTCCATGGTGCTAAGTCATGCAACTCATTTTTCTGTTGCAGTAGTCATTGAAAGACACTAAATAAACATGAAGAAATGTTATTATAAAAGCATTATGATTGTGCAATTTAAACAATAATTCCAAACTAAATGATCCCCCCCAAAAGCACCCTTACATCTTCTGTTAAATTGAGAAGTTCATTTGGCCACAATGAAACATACAATAAAGCATAGGCTTTGGAGGGCTGAGATGAAAAGAAGAAATAATGAGGGAAGTGACTGATCATATATTAGGTGCATGAAAAATTGCAAGACATATATCTACATGCACATATACTTAAGCACATATATATTTTGTTCATCATATAAAAATAAAAGTAGGAGCAGGGATGTTTAACTCATGAGCAGAACATTTGCATAGCATGTGTGAGACACAAGGTTCAATCTTCAGCAGAGAAAAAGAAAATAAAAGCTGTCAGTATATGTTTGGTCTTAATTCCAATTATATTATGTACTGAGTCAGACTATGATAATGCTAACATGTTGAATCAGCAGTAGAAAATATCTATTTAAATGAGTGTTTTTAAAATGATTACTAGCGTTTGGAGAATACTACAGTAAAAGCATTTCCACAAAAGTAGAAGATTCAAAGAAAAACATTAACTATTAAATGATTAATGAAGCGTACTTAATATATATATGTCAAAATTTCACTTTGGAGAAAGTGTTTTTAAAAATGATAGAAAATCAAACAGCTGAATCATATAATTTTATTCTATCAACATTTAACATTTTCCTTTGCAAAATACTATTGTCAAAGTCAGAAAATATGAACAAAAAATAGAGATTTACAAAAAAATCTAATCTAATGAACATACATAGCCCCCCACATACTCACATATAAATATTGCAGTGGGTTTCAAATCAATTAAAGCTGTGTGTGTATGTGAGATACTATTTTTCGGATTTTGAGTTTGCCTGTAACTACTCTATTTAATTGACATTGCTTCCCCTACACTGTACCACTAAGTTCTAAGAATATTTCTGCTGCTGTAAGGCAAGAAAAAGATATTTTTTTCTTCCGTTGGCCACTTGTAAAGAAGCACAGAAAAATATTGGTAAATTTCCAAATGAAAAATAAACAAACATAAAAGAAATAAGATTTGGAAAGCTTTTTTTCTGATATACTTCTAACCCTTTAGGTAGGTATTCATATTGTCCAAGGAGAAAGAATACGGAGAATTTACAAAAAAAGTAACACCAGATATTAAACAGCTAGTAACTATGGTAAAATGGTACTCACACTCACAATAAGAGTAGGAAGTTAAAATTCTAAGATTGTATACATTAAAAATATTTTTTTGAAAAATGTTAAGGAATGGAAAAAGAAGTTAAAAGCACATGACATGCAAGGACAAAAGGAAATTAGGTTTTCAATATATTTCAACACTTAAGAGCTAAAAATTAAAATATGATTTCACAAATTAACTACTGACAAAAAATCCAAAAATATACTTTGTAAACTGTAGAGAATTCTTAATATTTACAATAGAACTAAAAAGGAGGTATAAAAATAGGTAAAATATAAAAATAGTGAGAGGATATTGAGGGGACCAAATTAAAATAAGCATTATATAAATCCTAAAACATTTATTGTTTTAAATAATAAATAGGAAACAGCTCAAAACTGTAGAACTAGAACTCCAGATGGAAAAGCTATGCAGGAGAAAGGAACAAAAATACAAGAGAAATAAAAATGAAGTATACTTTCTGTTTTCAGGTTCAGTCACACAATCTCTCCTTTTACTGCTCTAGAAATATTTCTGTTTTATATAAACTCCTCATAATTACTGAATAATGGTTGTTATCCACATGTTTTCTCTTAATAGCTCTACTTTTCTCTTTTCACTGTTAGCTCTTTTCCAGTGTAGATCTCAGATTAAAGGTGAAATCCTGAGAAGTCATTTCTTACCACCTTGTCTAGGCAGCATCTACTGGTATTACATCTTCGCTCTTCTAAAAGGTAACGATTCTATGGAAAAATTAAAAGTATAATGTAAACAGATAAAAAAAAAACTATATATATAATGGAAACATATATCTGCATATGTTGCTCTTCTTGGAATGATGATTATTGTTATAATATTGGTGGTTTTTTTGCTCTCATGGAAATTGTGAATCTATTTATTTGATTATATGTACAATTTATTGCTTGTCATCCATCTGCAAAGAAACAGGAACAAAATAAGTGCTCTTTAAATGCATCATCTATCAGAAACTTTAAAGCAATTGCAAATATTAAGGATCTGCTAAAGGGACCAAATGCATGTATTTTCTGCACATATTTGATTATGAAGTACAATCCAGTATGCTTCTTTTGATAGTTGGCCAAGGTCAGATGTTTCCCATTTATGCTTATAAATATTTGTATATTTGTTCATTTGTGTGTGTATTTTTGACCAACATAAGAAACTAGTGACTATAAAACAAAAATTGCACTAGTCTTGGATTCCAACAGTAAATTTAACAGCCATTACTTTAATTTTCACTTTTTCACTTGACATTATGCGCTTAGGTAGCAAGCTCATCAGTCATTGTCACAATTAACAAATTAATTTACCCATAAGAAAGTAACAGTAATGTAAAATATCCTCAGATTATTGAGTGTCTACTGTGAGTCAAACTCTGGATAGGCGCTATGAGTAGATGATTTTTGGGCCTAATATTAACTTTTTTATTGACTTCACATTTTGGTTGGTTAAAAGACATAATCAAGAATGTACAGAACAAGCCACATGTGGAATCAGAATAAGAATTCCAGGTCACACAGAGTCAAAGGCACTGAGCTTTCTACTAATTCATATTACCTTTCTAAACCTCTTTGGCCAATGTTCAATCATCAATCAATCAATGGTTTCAACTTGCCCTAAGACATTTATGAATAGTATATGTAATATGAGAAAGTGTCCATTCCAGTATGAATTCCATAAACACCCATTAAGAAAAAGTGTTTTTTTTATACTTCACAAAGCTGGAAATTCCATGAAGACTGGACTGCTTGGATTTTCCTACTGTACAAGCCAATGAAGCCAGCACCAGAGATATAACGATAGGAACAGCAGATATGTACTCCACTTTTTCAATAAATTTTCATCCACCACTCTAAATAAGCAATCATTTAGGCCCTGAGAAAATCGAGTTACATTCATACAGAGAAAGATACTATGGTTTTTGAAAGCAATGTGGCAAGGCTAAAAAGGTGTAAGATCGATGGTATATGGCTATGCAAACTCAGTTTTTTAATAATAAAACTATCAAGCTATAATTTCAAATATCATTAAAAGAAGATCTCTTATTATGCAATTGTTTTTCAAGAGAACAGCTATGCAAATAATCTTTTTTCAAATGGACATCCACGCAGTTAGTAGTCTATCTGGCTACTACACTCTGTCAGGTAAATAGATGTTGCTTTCTTCCTGCTTCATTTTCTTTCCTCAATAGTTATCAATGAAAATAAATAATTCACCTAAATTGTCACAGGCTGAAGTTCGGGATCTTTGCTCACTCCAGACATGAATTTAAGTAGGAACAGCATAATTACCTGCTAATTGTTCTGTGGTTACACTTACCTTAAGCTGTCACAACTTTAAATGGTACCCTAATTGAAGCTGATATAATGGCTTTTCTCTCTCCATCATGTTATTTTCAGATTTACTGCAAGGCAAAATAAAGGTCTTTAATTTATTTATAATATGATCATCTCATTCTGGACATTAAGGAATTTTAAAAAGAAGCAGTTATTAATGAGGAAGTTCATACTCTTTGAGCAGGTCCAAAAAGGAAATTTATCAGAAGGCACAAGTAAGTGTTAATACAGAAAGACGCCCTAAAATTGCACATTTAATTGCAAGCTTGTTTTGATCTCTTTCTGTAAAGTCTCTCTGGTGATGGTAATGTTTTCAGTATAACAGCACTTTTCAGGCCAGCATGGATCACTGACAAGTACAACAAACATTATTTGTAACTGTTGAAACACTGATGCCTTATAAATGAGACTACTTTTAGCCTGAGGGTGAGATTTCCTTACCAAAATGGAGGGATAGTAATGACCAAGTATTTTCATAGACTATTTTATCTGGCTCTTTCTCATTTAAAATATTTTAAGGTATGAGCACTAGTAGGTGATTTGTTTTGATAGTTCCCCTGTTTAATTTCTAGGCTCTGATTCACTTTGATCAGGTGTCCTGTACCCCAGAGGTCAGGTGTCTTGCTTTTCCCAATGACTGATTTAATGTTGACAAATAAAACAAACACCTGGTAGAGACATCCTGACCCCAGTGTGTAGAAATGTGAGTATTTGTTGAACCTGAAGTGAAATTTTTACACCCACCAATACCCATGTCTCACCTTTCCACCTGTGCCTTAGTCCTGCTTTCTTGGGCAGGAACCTGATGCAACTAGTGTTTTTGAAGCATCTTTGCTTTTTAAAACAGAAAGAGGGTGGAAGAGTGACCTAGTTTTGGACCAGTATGTGAAAGAAGGAGTGATAACACTCCAGGCCAAGATAGGCTGGTGGTACTAACTCTGTTGCCTCTCTCCAGGAGATGCGGCTTCCCTGCCCCCCACCTTATGGTGTGTATATACATCTGTGTGCAATTTCAAAACACAGATAAATTCATATTATATATAGGGCTTATTATAGAAGGAAACAAAGAAGTAGCAAAGAAAATTAGGCTTTTTTGCAGGGATGTTGGAGTCAAACAGCTGTACATTCATAAAATTGTGACCAATTGAGTATAGAACTCAATTTCTGAAATGTTACAGATGAGAATAGAATACATAGTGTTATCTTAGGGACTGGGAAGGATAATATACTTCAGAGTGCCTGGCACATAAAAAAGTCATTATTGTAACTTTATTATTACTCTGAATGTCTAGTATCAAAATTTTTTGTCTAATTCTAAATCCTGTCTTCTGCCCATGTAAATCTTTTGCTAAACTGTGAATACATTTTATTACACTGTATGTAATATGCACATGTTTTGTTTGAAATATTTACTGTGTTCTTTGACCCCAAGTTATTTCCCATTTCCCATAGACTTGTAATTCCTGCATCTTTTAAGTGATGGTTTTGCTTTGCTTTGTTATAGACAGATACACTAATTTATAAACTTTATCAAACCTATCAGTATTAAAATCTGTTTTGTGCCTTTGTACACTGATTAGTATACATAAGCGAGACAACATACTTCAAAGTTCTGGATCATATGACATTTTTAATTAACTGTTTTATGAAGATAATATTGACAAACTAATTTCATTGTATGTATATAAAATACTGTAGATATACTTTTGGCAGAATTTTAGAAATTTATATACAGTGAATATGTATCTGATCAAAATCCACTTTTAAAACATCTACATCACCCTATAGGTTTTTGATATCTAAATATATGTCAGTCCCCAATCCAATTCCAAGCAAACTGCTTTACTTTATATCTTTGTCTTTTGTTTCTTTTGAAATTAAACATAAACAGAACCACAAAGTAGTTAGCTAGTTGTTTCTGATTTCTTTCATTTGTGTTTTTGAGATTTGTCCATGTGAGTCTATATGTCTTGTAATTAGTTGCTTTGGATTTGTTGAATACTATTTCATTGTGTATGTACCTCATACTATAGTTGAGACAGTACCATAGTCGATGTTGTTTCAAATCATGTACTTTTTGAGAAACCTTTTAAGAAACCTTCTCCCAGCTTTGCAAGACATTGCCACCACCTGGTGCTGCAACTGTATCTTCAAAAAGGCAATTTCACCTTTCTATCAGTTCAGCTGCTAATGCACAGTGAGGAACATTGTAAAACCAGAGAATACCTTAAGCATGAACCTATTGTCTCACTTCTTTGGCCATAAAATGTATTCTTTAGTCAGAGGCAATACTATGTGCAATTCCAGGACATTGAGTAAGGCATTTTGAATGTCTATGGATGACATTTTTGGTAGAAGCACTGTAGGCAGGAAAGGCAGATCCATACCAGGAATAAATGTCTGTCAGTAAAGACAAAGCTCTGCCCTTTCTGTAATGGAAGTGGTTCAGTATAATCAACCTGCCATGAGGTCACAGGCTTATTCCCCACGGGAATGGTGCTTTATCAAGGACTCACTGTTGGTCTCTGCTGTTGGTGTGTTGGACATTCAGCAATGACTGTAGCCAAGTCAGCCTTACTGAGGTGAAGTCCATGTTTCTGAGTTCATGTGCATCATCTATCCCTGCCACTATTGCCACTTTGTTCATGAACCCATGGGACAATGACACAGGTAGCTGAAGAAAAATGTTCACTGCAGTTCGCAAAATGGATCATCCTATCTGCTTCATTATTAAAGTCTTCTTGTGAGTTCACCTTTTGGCGAGTATTTGCATGGGACACAAATATCTTTATATCCCTCACCCACGTGCAAAGGCCTACCCACCTGACTCTTTCCCACATCTCTTTTCACTAATTTTCTAGTTATCTTCCTTCCAAGTCCCTGACCTGGGAAACCGTTGGTTAAAGCCTACAAATCAGTATATAATCACATATCTGGCCATTTTTCTTCCAAGCAAAATGTACAGCCAGGTGCACTGCCCAAAGTTCTACCACCTGTGAAGATTTCCCTTTACCACTGTCCTTCAGGGATGTCATGTAAGGGACTGCATTGCTGTATCTATCCAATTTTAGGTGATGCCTGCATCTGTGAAGAATTATCTGTAAACCATGCCCTAGTCTTCTCTTCTCCTATTTGATCATGTGGTTCACCCACGAAGCTTCAGGCACACAATGAGAAACAGAAGGCAATGTAGGATTCCCTTAAATTTTTCTGATTACACAAATCTACCATAAAATTAGTAGGCTTTTTGACTATTTCACTTTTGAGAACAACATGACTAATCAGTCAATAACATAGGCTTACACACTGCAAACTCATTCATTGCCATTGCTTTGCTTCTGCTACCCTTTACAGTAGATACATGCACTTAGTCTTTGGCTGTTCAGTGATACAACTTGACCACTGCCACTCTGGAATCCAACTGAACTCACTGCCCTTAATATCACAAATTGAGTGACTGTGGTCCCCACTGTAGGCTCTGGCATACAGCAAAGGGCAATGACAGGGCACTCCAGGAATGCTGGTACTGCCCTCACAAAACTTTTCTTGAGGCGTTCATGAATGGTCCATTTTCTGAATCATTCCACTGTGGAGGATTAGTTATACATGACAAATCCATTCCAGCATTCCCATTTTCCTAAGCTTTTGAATCCCTCTATCAACAGTAAATCATGAGATAGCAAGCATCTTTAACTGAGCCTCAGCTGTCATCTTTTGATTTGTACCTCTGACTGTCAGGCAAACAAGCTATTAACACTTTTTTTTTTGAACTCTAAACTACAACATTAAATTCAGAATCTCTACTTAATGGGTTCACATCAACCAACTCAGTCTGATCCAGTTATATGTTTTTACCATAATTATTCCACACCCTTAAAACATATTCTCATTCTTGTTCCTCAAACTCCTGCTTTTAAGAGTTACAAAATTGAAGAAGTTTTTTGGGAGTATAGCAGATCTACTCAGGGATCACACTGTGTGCCTCAACTTTTGGAGCCTTCTGAGATTAGAGCCTGGTTGTAAATCTAGAGGTAAAAGTTGGTGACGATGGTGGGTCCTAAGAAGTGTCAGCACCATCATGCTTCATAATGGCATCAGGTAACAAAGGATTGGTTTCCTCAGGTGTAGGAACAGAGGAAACACCAGAGTATGGAGTTGGGGATGCCTCCTCAGTGTGGGTGGGAAAATCTCATCATCTGGCAGAATATTCTCATTGGAATTTAGGAGTGTAATGTTCCCACTCCTTCAAATCCTGTCAAATATCTGCACCACAATTTAGGAGATCTTACCCTTTTCTGACCAGGACCTTCACTTTTGTTTTAGATACCCTTTGAACCTGAGAGTTAAACTTATACTGAATTTCAGCTGACTGAATTATTAGGTTTTGTGCGTAGGTTGCTACAATCAGAGCTCTGTGGTTCAAGGAAACAAGATTCCTTTTCAGGACACTTAGAAATTATTTGATCTTTATTTGTGTCTTAAACTGGGAAGTTGAATCTTTGAGCTCCTTATTTATCTTCATTCATTGTGTTCACTTTTAGAAGAGTTTAGATTATTTTATGCGTGTTTGGAGGTCATGATTTTCCTTTGCTAGATTCCTGTCCAGAGATGCTAAGCAACCTACCAGGATCATATTCCCCACTTTGCCAAAAGTATTGTATGTAGAGTTAATCAATTTCTTGCACCCCACAAGTGGCGAATTAAGATAATCTAATGGGTGTGCCTTGAATATTACTTTAAACCATTCACACCATGCACTATCAATAATCTGCACATTATCAGAAGGCGAGACCATGGCAACTTTGTATCTCATCAAAATAGAGAACCAACTCCAAGAACTCTTTAAAGTCATTAAAGAAATTCATTGTAAACTGGGCATGGTGGCACACGCCTTTAATCCCAGCACTCAGGAGGCCGAGGTAGGAGGAGCGTTTTGAGTTGGAGTCTGGCTTGGGCTACAACGCTAGTGCAAGGCTGGCCTGAGCTACATAGTGCAACCCTGCCTCAAAAAACTAGGGCTGGGGGTTTGGCTCAGTGGTTTAAGCACCTGTCTGGCAGGTGTGAGGTTGTGAGTTTGATCCCCAGTGCCACACACAATATATTAAAAATAAAAAAGGAAGAAATTTATTCTTACAATCTGGTTTTCTATAGCCACTCCTGGTTTAAAACAATGTATCAGAGAAGATTCACTAAAGAAATAATATACATTAGATTAGATTAGGTTGCCTTAGATTAGATTTAAAAAAATATACTCACAAGGGTTGTCTGCATGTCAGGTGTAGAAGAATGCAGAAGGGCCATCTGTGCACTGGAGAGCTGCAGGATCCAGTTAAATGTCAAAGGCTTGGAGCTCGTTGAAGAGTTCCCTGTAAATGCATATTAGGAAGCCAGAGGGTCTGCACTGGAAGACTGAAGTATCAGTCCTGGAAGCCCAAAGGCAGAAATCCAAAAGTGATCAGGAAAACTGGAGCTCTTCTGAAGACACTAGTAGAGTCTTTCTTCTGTTTCTTTTAATTCCATGCAGGCCCAGGGTGGGTCTTCCCTTTTCATTAAGTCAATCATCCAGACACAGTCAAAACTGTGCTAAACTAATTGCCTAAGAGATTCTTGTTCAAACTGGCAGCACTATAAATACAGACTACAGTTACTGATCAAGATAATCATAATCTACACATAAGGAGTGTATGTTCCAGATAAGAGAGGCTCATGAGCCATTGTGATATCTGATATGTTGGCAATACTCTCAGGCACTGGAAGTCTATATTCTAGAAAATGTGTTATTTGATAAAACAGTAAGCTGTGTCAGCATAATGATTTGACCTCAAACTGTAAATTCTGAAAAGTGATACAAATCATCCTAATCTATCCTATAAGCATATAGCCCATGCTCCATGCTGAGTTGTGAATGAGACAACTTTCAAGCGTGATGTCTGCCCAAAATGAACTTAAATTTCACTGGTGCTCACACCATTCTGAATATCAGTATGGATATTCCTCAGAAAACTAAAATTAAAATTCCATTTGACCCAGTTATTTCCTTTCTCGGTGTCTTCTCAAAAGAGTTAAACACATCACATTACAAGGATACATACATATCTATGTTTATAGCGGCATAATTATTAATAGCAAAATCTTGGAAGTGACCTTATGTGTCCATCAACAGATGAATGGGTAAAGGAAATGCGGTAGCTGCACAGAATTCAGATACTGAACTGCTATCAAGAATGATAAACCTGAGTGGCTTGCAGGAATATAGATTCTCTTCGAGACCATAATGTTAAGAAAATAAATCAAACCCACAACCTTAATTATCACATGGTTTCTCTTACATGATAAATCAAAAATATAAACAGGGGCAACATAAAAGATAAGTAATAGAAAATACTGAGTTAGATCTTCTGCAAAAGGGAAAGGGACCAAGTGAGGGAGAGAGAGGGAAGGAGGAAAGGGGAAGCAGATAAAAAGAAGCATGAAGATGTATGATGTATATGTATCCGAGAGAAATTTAATCTTTATATACCACGATTATGTACTAATAAAAAATAAAACCTGCAAAACAAAATATAAGTTGCAGGAAGTCTTTCAGTGAGATCCCCCCAAATATTATGTAAGTATCCATTTAAATGCCATGGAATTATTTTAAACTTTCTTCTTGTAAGATTTTAAAAGGTCCCATTCCCAGAAGCCAAGGTGCTTCTAAACACACAATTTTGTAGATAAGATACTTAACAGATTAAACATTCAGTTCATTATGGAAGCTAGAACATGGGGAATGTGATATGAATAAATCGCTGAAAATAATTGAGTAATGCTATAATGGAAGCTTAAGTGCTGTTCCTACCAAGCACAACAGAAAAAGCTGGTTTCATAATTATACTGGTTATTCAGATGAAGCTAGTGAGAAAAAAGAAGAGGTGAACTGAACTTTGGTGGAGATCAAAAGTACACAGAATGGACCAGAAATAAAGATTGGGCAGAGGGTATTAGGCAGAGAAAAGTGTGTAAAAATACATGAAGATGTATTTATGAATACAAGTCCAAAAAGGAACAGATTTTTAAATATGGTTTGGATGTGTTGCACCAGCAGGGATGGTCTATTGAAGCTGACACTGCCCATGGTAATTTCTTCTTAATGATAAGTTTCTGGAGCCCTTTGTGTGGCATTTTTGTCATAGGAAACTTCTTTAGATATCTCAGTGGGTCCTCAGCAGTACCTGAATTTGGGGTTGACATAGTAGCATAGGCGTCTTCAGCTTCACTTTAAATTAGGAAGCCTTTCCAGAGAGTTAAGTGATTTTTCCCTAAATCATACAGGGAAAAATGGCTTTCAAAAAAATGAGGAAATCTTGATATTTCTTTTAACGGCTTGCTATAGACAGATATTTCTTAATGTTCCCACCATACTCACCTGCTAAACTGAATGTATTTCTTATTGTCTATGATCATCATTTTCACAAATTCAAAATGTTTATCAAGACCAAGAGGCCATGGAAAAATAAAATTTTTGGCCAGGGATATACCTCAGGGGCACAACACCTTACTGGCAAGTATAAGATCCTGAGCTCAATTCCCAACACCAAAAAATAAATACATACATAAATTTCCATTCTCTCTCTCTCTCTCCCTCTCTCTCTCTCTCTCTCTCCCTCTCTCTCTCTCACATACACACACACAAACACTCAAGAGCACTAAAGTATAGCACACCCTCTTTCATTATTGAACTACTTCACAGCGTCTTGAAGTCTATCACTATATGTATGGGTAGCAATTACATAGGGACATGTGTCGTACATACCCTGTGGATTTTTTTTTTTTTTCGGTACCGGGGATTGAACTCACAACCTCGTGCCTGCCAGGGCAGGTGTTTAACCCACTGAGCCAAACTCCCGGCCCTGCTTTTTTGAGGCAGGGTCGCACTATGTAGCTCAGGCCGGCCTTGCGCTCGCGTTGTAGCCCAAGCGGGCCTCGAACTCACAACGCTCCTCCTACCTCAGCCTCCCAGAGTGCTGGGATTAAAGGCGTGCGCCACCACGCCCGGCTTCCTTTGGATTTTTGAAGCTAGCGTCATTACTAGAAATGGTGACTGCTCCAGAACAGGCTGCTTCTGGGGAAAACTGAATCCTTCGTGTCACTTCCCTTTCCCCAAGATGATGCACGTTTTGGTACCCTTATTAGAAGGAAAAGATGAATCATACCAACTAAAAGAACTTAATTTGCCAATTTATTCTTCTGAATGGAGAGACAAAACATAAATTAATAAAAACTTTTATGAATAAATCTGAAAACATACAGCTTTTTGTGAATTAAAACATTTTTGCAGATTTAAGCAATCATTTTTACTACTGCCCTAAGTATATTACAACTTCAAATAGATGGAGCACAAATGTCTTGAAGACTGTTCAAGTAAATTTATTCCCTCATTTCTCCCACTCATCATCTGAAGACAAGTGATATGAAAAGATAAAAATAGCCTCCAAGGCACTTGCTTTCCAATTCTATTACCTACTATTCATTTAATTTTCTATTGGGCCCAGCATTGTGCAAAGTGGTTAGAATACCAAGTAAGGGGAGGCTCCCTAGTCTTGTGGCTCTGATCATGGGAAATAGACTGGGGAAATAAATACATAAATGGGTGACTGTTCTGAGTGGGATATCTTTCTTTTTCTTTTTTCTTTTCATTTCTATTCTTTTTTGCTAGTAAAGCCATATCCTAAGGGAGTCTTAGACAACTTCACTCAAGTAGACAAAGTTTGAACCTTTAGAAATTCACTGGAATAAGAGATGTAGACAATACAAATTAGAAAAAATGAATTTTCAGCGACTGGATCAACTAACAAAGGAATCATATTTTTAGTTATTTCACATCATTGCATTTATTTATTTATTTTGGTGTTCTTCTTGGGTAGCTAAGACAAAAAACACTTTATAAATGGTATGTTAGCAATGCTAAATGGAAGGCTACAAAAGGATACTTTGAACAAAGTCATGAATTAGGAGTTTTAATTCATCCAGGAATTCAATTTACTTTTTCTAAACTTCTTCCCTAGTAGTAGCTGGTGACACAGTGAGATTTAGAGATAAGGTCCTTTTTAGGAAAAGAAACTATCTAGAGGTCAAGGCACATAATTCAATATAAACACATAAATAAATATTTAGTTCATGTATTTTAGTAAGCATCATGAAAACAATTTTCAAGAGACATGCGAGGTGTAATCTTCTTGATTAGGCAGTTATCCAAGGCTTATTAACATGGGAGAACTGGGAGAAAAATCTCAAAATTTTCATTAAGCTGACTTTAATTTTTTTATTGCTAAGAAAATAATTTTTAAATGATTTTCACTAAAAAATAAGCACAAAAGGGCCAGAGATATAGCTCAGCAACACAGCAGTTTCCTGATAAATGCAAGGTCCTGAGCTCAATCCCAGTACCAAAGGAAAATAAAAGTACACAAGATATATATATATATATATATATATCATATACTAATTAGTTTACTTTGTCTAATAATATATATGTATGTCAAAACATCATGTTATATACCATATTTGTCGTTTGTCAATTAAAAGTAACTTTCTGAAAGTTTTTTTTTTTAATTTTAAAATGAATGCATGATAAGTATTTTAATTTAGGGTGCTGGAAAGGGACATCAAGAAAATAAAGTTTTACTACTTACAGATCTTGGGAGGTACACAGCAGGTCTCAAAACCACATAAATATAGCTCAGGAAGCATGTGGAGAAAGAATGAGGGACCCGTGAGCCAATTCCTTTATCAGAACCTAGGGTATTATTCAGACGGGCTTCCTGTAGGGAGCTCTAATTGGTGGGCTAAAAACTCCATGCGGGAGTTCTGGGGGTCACACTGTGACCAAGAGGTGGTTATTGTGACATATTTTCACAGTCCATGTGATTTATGGTGGTCAACAAGGCAAGTCAAGTAGGCTGTATCTAATTGTCCCATAGAGAAGAGGTCACCAGGGAGTGGTTGTGTAAGACAGATACATGAAATAAGCAAATTGAGGGAGTGGGAGAGGGAGAAAGGGAATATAGAAGCCAAACTCCTGTCAAGGGAGACTGAGTCCTGAGTCTAGTGTGAGAAAGTTGTGCAAATGAAAATGGATTCCAAGGCAACATAAATTTGTAAGAATTACTGCAGAAAAATTTAGCCATCCAAATTGGAGCTAGTCGTAGCCACCTTCAGCTTTGTCGACCTTTTGACATCACCATAGATGCGTGAATAGACCAGGAGAATTTAAGTAGAGCCCTTACACAGAAAATGCATTAAACTGTATGAAAGGTAAGTGAAAAAAGAGATTTACTGAACTAGTACCAATATTGACAGAGACATCATATATCCACACTTTCCTTACTGCAAGTCCAGGATAACACTGGTATGTGGAGTCAAAAACTATTTGATTTATTTCTTCTCAGGACATCATAGGATAATTGACGGTGCATTTTTCTGTATTTAGTTCAGTATTCAGACATAGGCTAGAAAGCACTCAACAAAAGTAAACTCTTTTTCAATTTAATGTTTTGCCCTTTGTGTGATAAGTGAGAAATTCACGATGTATCTGGATAACTATTTTCTACTTTTCATTCATTTAATTACATAAATAAGAACTGCAGCAGGCAATCAGTAACAATAGTGCAAAATACAAAATGTCTGTGCCTTACTGGGGTATAGATAGTGTAGCTGCAAAGGTAGACCAAAAAAATAAATAAATAAATATTACGATGACCAAATGCACATTAAGTATGGTGAGAGGGAATGTTAATTACTGAGAGATAAGATAACATGAGAGAAGACAGATGTAATGGAAGTTTATGTAAGGATGAAGGAAATTAGCAACACTTAAAAGTTCTACAGCATTCTAACTAGTAGGGAAGTGCTATCACATAGATGAGCAAAACAGCTTCAAGCACTCTAAAGTCTTCCATCAGCAGTAGAAAAATAACATCTCCTTGTCAAAAATCAGAATGGCAGCCATTATAAGAAACTTAAAGGGTAGCCATCTTTATATCACTATCAAAAATTTTTCTAATCATCAAAACAATACAGTCATCCACTCCTGCTTGCTAGGAGCAATCACTGAATAAGGAATTCTTGGAAGTGGTACCAGGATGTGCAGATTCAAATATTCAGGAGCCAGAGTGTAAACAAAGATAACTCAGATATGAGAGGAAATTATGAAAAGGCATCCATCGAAGAGAACACATATTGTGCAAATCATTCAGTTCTGTATTGCATTAATTGTATACTTGTAAAGTGCTCATGAAGAAGACTCACAAAACTTTGGTGTGAAGTATACTCCATTTCTAACAAGTTTGTGATCCTGATTAGATTACGTAAAGTATAAAAAGATAGCTGAGTTAGAGGATCCGCAGTGGTTATCTTTCCTTCACATCCTAATATCTGAGAGTTTAGTAATTCTCTGATAACATTCCAGGATCTTGAAAAAATGCATTGTTAGACACAGACATTTTCCTGAGTTCACATTACACTCAAATTATATAACTGTTTTTAAACAGTGCTGTGCATCACAGTGCCGAGAATAGTCATTCACTCCACAATCTGCAGGGTTTGAGCTCCTCAGTGAGTCTTAATTTTTCAGTCTACACTTTTGGAACCCTGCTTTAACAGAGCCAAAGAACCAAAATCCTATAAGTCAGTTCTCTTGATGAATGACCTGAAGCTCTTGTATATGAAGAAAGAAGTAGAGAAGATAGGTAACCAAAGAGCCAAGGTATCTTGTGCTTGTATTCCACAGGTCCCCACATTATCACTGTTTCTTTATTGCTATTGTCAAACAACACTTTTGTGATTGCACTTGATTTGTTCAAATAATCACAAGGAGAGGAGACATGAATTTTCATGTCCTCATTTCTTAGTTGATAAATACACCTTTAAACAATTGGACCCATTTGGACCAATCATAATATTCTGATTTCTGTTAACTGCTGTGTTATAGAACTAGACATGAGCAGGGGCAACAATTTTTCCCGCAGTTGGAGTGGACACCAGAAGAAGGGGCTAAAGTTAGACTACAAAACCGGGCAGTAGTTGAGTTTTCCATCATATAAAATAAAGAAAAACTATAATCTGTCAGGGATGGAAAGTATGATTTATGAAACTGCCCTGAGAGGGAAGCCACATACAAAAATGAAACCTCTCAAAATGCCCAAGTTCTCTTGTTAGAATTCTTCTGCCATGACTGAGCAATCCCTACTGACAGGACTTGGTGGTTTTGTGAGATTATTTCACTGTCCTCTCCCTGAACCTTTCCATTTCATATGAGCTTCTACTTTTATGATCTAATTTAGAGTCAACACTCAGACAAGCACATTAATATTATCTTCCCAACAGTTTGTGTATGCTATAATATGTCTTGGTAAGTAAAGGAACAAACAGATGACATGATTTCCTCTCTCTCTCTCTCTCTCTATCTCTCTCTCTCTCTCTCTGTGTATTAAAGGAGAAGTCATACTGCAAGCAAGTATGCAATACACATGGTAGTAAAATGACATGCCTGTATTTGTTCATTTTATTATAAAGTTCCCTTAAACTAAGGGATAAATCCTGCCCTTCTCTGCGGAGCCACTGGCTGTTTGTGGGTCATTCACATTTCTCAGGAGCTATGGGTCTGAAGACTGATCCTACAAGGTCATCACCTACATGAGTCAGAGTACCTGTATGGAGGTAGGGACAATATAATTAACGAAGGGCTCCAGAACATCTTTTTCTTAGGTCCCACACCATGTGGGGTTTTGTCACTTAACAATACCTAGGCAGATGTTAGATGTTATGGGCACATATGGCAAATAGAGGAAAAGCTGTGAATTGAGCAGACCAAGTATTTCAGAGTCCGAGATTTAAAACTTTACCCTGTCTTTCTAGCGTAGAGTCATTGATAAAGTTTCTTTGCATCTCAAGTTCTTCAAATATTAAATGCAGAAATTAAGTGAATGATTCATAATGCACCTTGACAACTGATTGAACCATGTATAAGAAGTGCTGCACACGGTCAAACATGATTAATTTGTGACATCTTTTCCCAGGGGATACCTCTAAGACCCACCCCCTCTGAGACCACCTACCTCAAAAATGAGAGAAGATGCGGGGAAGAAAGTGACAAAGGGGAGGTTTAAATAAATTCATCTTACTAGTTCCGCAGTAACTGGTTAAAAGCCAAGGCATGGGAAATTGCATTTCAAATGGGTACATTTTCTCAGCTGTAGTTACTACTTTATCTCTCTATTTCCAAGACAATATACTTCAGGGTGTTTTAAGGATATGTGATGACTTTCCTGAAATACTTTACATACTCCAATGAGATAGATGCATCCTCAAGTGTCTTTAGGTTTGAGAGAGGACAATACCAGAAACGATCTGATCAGTACCAACTGCCAACTTTCCATTTCAATGATACAAGGAATTTATTATAACAGAGAGAAAGGATAAATTACAATAATTATAATTCACACTTATTGAGCATTACTATCACTTTTCTAGCCATGTTTATTAATATTTTATTCTAAAAGGAAAATTTTCTGAGAAACATACCTAGGTATTTTTCTGTATATTCATTACTCGCATTTAGCAAAATTTTTGAAGGTCAGCACAGATTGCAATGAAGAATAGAAAGTTAAAATAAAACAGATTCCCTGTCCTCAAGAGGCCCCAAACAAAAATTTAGAAATAAATAAAAATAAAGAGATTATCTTTCTTCAAAAAAAAAAAAAAAAGAGGCTCAAAATAAAGGAGAAGGAAATATGGTAATGTGATTGCAAAATAATTGTCGTTCATTATTCAAATATATATAATTATCCTATTTGGATTATTTTCATATTAGCCTGTCTTATAGAAGAATAAATTGAAATGGAAAGCACAGATATGTACATGCCAATCAAGTCATAGTAATATCAGGGAGGAGTTACATATTGCGGTCTCTATATCACTCATCTCCACCAGGAAGTTAGTACTTTAGCCACTGATGAGTCTTTGTAGCTCTTTAACGAACAGTTCCACAATTCCCTATAAGATCTAATGAGTTTAAGATGAATAAAATCGTGAAAAAAATTCAGACGGAACATCTAAAGAGCCTATCCAGGAATGCTCATAGGACACTCAAACACTTTGTTATGAGCACAACTGGAAAGGTGAAAAAAATGTCAGCTGGGCTGAACAGATGCACAAGGTGACGATCCATGCCACTATCCTAAGTTACATTACTACCTGCATTTCTCAAACTTGTCACTTTTCCTTTACATTTGAATCACTATGCTGGATCTGATTTCTTCATGAGAAAGTCATGTGACATTGTTCTGTACTATATTCATATGCTGAAATATTTTTTTCAATATAATATTTTATTTTTTATTAGGGTTTAACATTTCAACCTTCTATAATTGCTCTTTTAGTTATGGGGTATTTTTTGGTTTTGTTATTGTTAATGTACTAGTGGGAAATGGGAGTGGTCTCATTCAACTCCAGACAGTTTAAAAAGCCCTGATCCAGGTGAAGTTCTCCAGATACTTCTGGAGATGATATAAAATGGCAAAGAAAAACATTTTAAATCCATAGAGAAGTTAGGTCAAATAAAAACAGTTAAATAATTCCAGGGTATTTCATCTTGCATCTTGAGAATTATCTATTCTGCCTACTAACTAGATTTATTTTTTCTCCTCTCAAAGAGTTCATGGCTTTCTGCCAATATAAGAATCACCAGAGCTTTTGGTTAAAATGCAGGCTCAGAGAAATGGAAGCTATGAAATGATGCTCTGTTCTATAAAGGACAATGAAACATTAAAGAGGTCTGGCAGTTTGAGCAGTCATTTTGTTTAAGAGTGGTCATTCCTAGGACAAGGCCACGGATATGACAGATGGAGAAGAAGGATGAAAGGGAGAGAGTAGCAAGCGAGGGAAGAAAAGTTCACAATAGTGAGATGCCATTTTCTTTCTGCTGTACTTTTATCTTTCAAGTTTTCTTGTTCAAATTTTCAGTTGGATACATGGCGAGAGCTTACATTTATGTGCATGCTGGAGGCTCTCCAAAGCGGCTCCTCTGTGTTTCCAACAAAAGTATGAGATGATTGCTACAGTTTATACCCAGATGCGTGCTATGGCCTCTTGATCCTAGGCAGGTGTTTCGGTAGGTGAGTGGATTACAGGGGTGTTACAGTTTACTTGCTGTTAGGAGATGGGTGTGGTTTGGAAACGTAGGTCTTTGTGGACATGAAGGTTTATCTCTCTTCACAGCTCATTCCTCCACAGGTGCATCCCTCTCTGCTTCCTGTCTGCCTTGTTCTGAGCAGCTCTCTCCCATCATGCAACTCTGTTGTGCCATTCTTCCTTGAAAGTAGCCTAAGAGGGCCTGAGACATGAGCCAAAATAAACCTCTTTTACCAAAGATGGAAAGAGAGAAAGAAAGGGAGGGGAAGAGGATGAGAAAAGAATTAAAATGTGTTATGCACACGCAACAACTTCCTATGAACCGTGTAATCATTTGTACCACAAACATGTACTAATAAAAATTGAAAAAAGTTATGAAACAGAAAATATATAAATAAATTAATAAGCTTCTCCATTCCTAAGTTGTAGGTGTTGGATATTTTGTCCCAGTGACAAGACAGTGATGAAGACAAAGTTGATTCTGTGCTCTAACACAGGTTGCCTGGGATTGCCATATGATTCTATCTGGGAAATCATTTGAATTTTCCCACAGGAGAGCCCATTCCTCAGGATGTTTCTGACAAAAGTCAACATGCCTTCACACCTCATTTAACCTTGCATAATTCGATAAAGCTACTGATTATCTACAAACTTTAAAATTTTTATTGTGATAGAGTACAGAAAACAAAATTTTATCATCTTAATTACTTCAAAATCTATCATTCAGGTACATCTTGTGCAACTACCTCCACCATCTTTCTCTAGAACAGTTATTCTTCTGAAACTGAAATTTTACACCCATTAAACAAAAATTCCCTGTTTGTCATTCACCACTCAAGCTTCAGTAACCACTATACTACTTTCTGTTTCTATGATTCTGACAATTTCAAGTACCTCATATAACTGGAATCATGCAATATTTGTCATCTTGTAACTGGAATATTTGTATTAGCATAATGTCCCCAGAGTTAATACATGTTAGAGTGTAGGAGGTATGATCACGAAATTCAGTGAATGTTCAAATTTTAAAACTTTGTCACCATTAAAGACATATTAACCTGAATGTCCCTCAAAATTCTCTCACTTTAAACACTGTTCTCCCATCATTTTTTCCACTCTGAAGCACTTCTTGATGGTCTCTTTCCTGAGTGTCTATAGTGCTGTCACAGCTGTTTCAGTGTCCTGAATCAACTCAAGATATTTCCGTTTCATGGTCATTTTGACTTTGGGGGAGAGTTGGAGTCACAGTGTGCCAGATTCAGGTGAATAAGGTGAATGAGGATAAACCATACAATTTTTATTTAACAGAAATAATCCTACATGTATACTGTAAACTGTTCTATAAAGTGGCAATAACCATGGGATAAGGAAGTTCAAAATAAGGGAGAGTTTCTTTTTTTTTTTTTTTTTTTGGCGGCACCGGGGATCGAACTCACAACTTCACATCTGCCAGACAGGTGTGTAAGCCACTGAGCCAAACTCTTGGCCCTAGTTTTTTGAGACAGAGTCGCATTATGTAGCTCAGGCCGGCCTTGCGCACACCTTGTAGCCCAAGCCAGCCTTGAACTCAGAACACTCCTCCTACTTCAGCTTTCTGAGTGCTGGGATTAAAGGCATGCACCACCACGCCCAGCAAGGGAGAGTTTCTTGAGGGGGATTAATGATGCTATTGTTACTTCATTTCTGGGACAAAATGCCCAACATGTACAGTTTAAATGAGGAGAGGTTTACTTTGGCTCAGGTTTTAGAAGTCTCAGTTCTTGTATGGTTGTCCTGCTCCAGGCAGAAGCAGCATTGTGGAAAGGTCTGGCAGAGGAAAGTTGCCTAAGCAGAGAGCAAAGGGAAGAGATGGGGAGGGAGATCTATGCTTCTAGGCCAGCCTTGCGTGGCCCTGCTTCAGACCAGATCCCACTTTCTTACAGTACATGTACCTAGAAACTCATCAGTGGACTAATTTGGTGAGTACTATGTCCCTATGATCCAATAACATTTCAAAAGCCACATCTATGCACATTTGAGACTTTAAGGGAACATCTAGACATAAACCAAAACAAACAGCAATGTGTCTGCTATGGTAAGAGTTTCTTTTAAAATCTTCACCTTACCAGTGTATGTATTCACAGCTTTTTTCTTAACCATTCATCTTTCCAGGTATGTTTGAGCTGCTAATTTGTTTTGGCTATTGTGAATAATGTTCCTATCAAGATAAAGGTATGCATATGAATTCAACATTTTGGTTTCTATTCCTTTGGGAATGTACCCAGAAGTAAAATTTTGGAATCCTATGACAGTTCCATTTTTAATATTTTGAGGAATGGTGTACTCTTCCATATCAACAGTGCAGTTTTATATTCCCCCAAACTAGCATAAGCCTTCCAATTTCTTTAGATCCTCACATACATTTGTTCTTTTACCTATATCCATATGTATGATGACTTAGTTACTTTTCTCTCATTGTTGAGACAAAATACCCAGTGCTCAAAATTAAGGAAGGAAATGTTTATTTAGCTCACAGTTTTTAAAGGTTTTGGTCTGCAATTAACTGGCTCTAAGGCTGAGTGGCATATTAAGGAGCAACTGTTCATGGTGGCAGAAGACAGCAAAAGCCACAAGAGCAAAAACAGGCAAAAGGGAGAGACAGAGAGTAAGTCTCTTTCCCTCCGTTATATTTTATGTAGGCTACTCACCCAAGGGCAGTTGTAAAACTCACACCTATAATTCCTGCTTTGGAAAAGGAATTAATGATGAACTCCAGAAGTCTGCTCCCCATGCTCCCCAAGAGGCTTTGTGTGTATATCTAGACACAAACCATAGTTTGTGAATATATATATATATATATATATATGCACATATATACATACATGCATGTGTGTATGGTTATATATGTAGTATTCATCTTAATGATTATGAGTTGCTTTATTATAATTTTGACCTGTATTTTCCTAATTATATTAGTAATATCATGCATTTTTCCATTTGCCTACTGGTCATTTGCATATTTCATTTAAAAAAATGACTACTAAAGTCCAATGCATATTTTCGACTAGGTTATTTTGTTTGTGTTGTTGGAGTTTAGGTGTTCTCTATATCTTCTGGCTATTAATCTCTTCTCAGATATATGATTTTACATATTTTTTTCCATTTTCAGGGTTTCCTTTTTACTCTATTGATGCTATCTAAAATATCATTCAAGTAAATGGTTTTGAAGTTTATCCATTCCCTTATTCTTGGTAGAAAATGTGCTGTAATGCATTCTCCCAAAGAATTACAGAGGAAGCTGAAGAAGCCAGCAACAATTTAATTTTGAAATAACCTACCTCATCCTAAACATTTATGGGAATGTAGTATTACAACCATGACTAGGTGATTTCCTTATGACTGAGGTATTATTTTAACTATTTAGAAAAATCAGTCTCACGCTTCTCCTGTGCCACTGCATTCTCGCACAGAACATGTTTTATCCCTGTTTTCATACTCTAGTTAAAGAAACAACCAAAGAGCTGCCAGCCACAGACAACTTCACAACATAAAAGTGACTTCATAACATTTGTGATTTTAAAAGGTCACTCTAGTTAAGAGTGTCGAAGATAGATCAGAAAGTCTAAGTCAGCACCCAAAAATATTTGTTGAATTGCTTGTTCAGTTAACTCTCGTGGAAGCCAAGCTTACACAGTTGCACAGAATCACATATATATAACATATCCTGGTTCAAACACTTCTTCTTATAAATATAGGGCTTAAACTAAAGCCACATGAAGCCACATCCTGTACAGTCTAATTCACTGCAGACTGAATTCCTAGTCTACAGCCTCAGGCAGAATAAAAAAGGATCTTGTCAACCACATCAATGACCTACCAAACAACCAGGGCTTTTCACAGTAAGGGTAATAATTAGCTAATTAGTTCACTTCTTTCAGCAATCTTTTGGGAATGAAGAGTTTGTAACTAAGGATAGAGTTCCTTTTTGATTTTTTCTCCATGTCAAGCAACCAAGCTTTTCCTTGTTTGATCTTGCTCTCACCTACCAAAAGTCCTTGTCACACACAGATTTTTTTCATTCCCCAAATGCTACTTATTCTAGTATCATTTCCATGACAATCACTTAAAAATTTCCTTATTCCTAAAGTGAGCTACTCTTTTCAAATGAACTCTTGGTACAAATTATTTAGGTTTGAAAGAAATAATTCTTCTCAGATTGGGAGAAGGTTGGGGGGAACTATATTTTTAGGCTAAAGGGCTGGGTTTAATTAAGATAGAAGTGTGGAAAGTTAGAAAGTGCTTTGTTTTACAGAAAGTGTTGAGGATATTGTGGCCTAGTTGACTGAAAAGGCAGTAAGTGGAGCTCCTTGTGACTTCCTTGGGCATTTTCTAACAAAATAGTGCTGGGAGAAACAATAAAAGAGCTGACATAGACCAGGCTGGGTGAGGACACCATTTCTTCCTTATACTATATTCCTTATACTAATTTTCCTCTACTTGATTTTCTGTTAGACTGATTTTAGCAATTTGCGTGTTTTCCCATTTTATACATATATATATATAATATGTATATAAATTATTACTTACTTTCTATAATATAGTGATGTAATACAGGAAAAAATGCCTAGTAGGCAAGCAGTTCTTTATTTTCAAGATGTTTCTAACACTTTCATCAGTTTGAAATCTAAGCAGGTTTCTCGCTACGGAAGGGCACATGATCTTGCATTGTTTAGATCATTTGATTTAGAAAGTTGAAGTTAGATCTTTTTCTACTTTTTTCTTTAGATGTCATTCTTCCCTCAGTCTTTTGTCTTTCTCAAGGATTTAAGTATGCCTTGCAAATGTGGTTATGAGGGGAAAAAGCAACCAATATTTCATTCTCTGTGTCAAGGTAGGGACCGAACTTCCATCATCCATAACCAAACCCAGAAGACCTAATCACATTGACGATCTTTCTCTGCTAAATCCTCCTCTACTTTTCCATTTGATCACCCTGAAGCTTAAAAGCTCTTCTACTTTGTGTCTGAACAGAGTTGAGTGTAGTCTCTTTTACCTATTGCAATGCCTTGAATAAAATATTTCTTGTCTTTTCCATTCAGTCTGATGTATTTTTCTTTAATAAATGCACATCCAATTCTTATTTCAAAGATGTTGCAATTCTAACATTTCTTGTAATAGTGATTCTTTAGAGGGGAAAATTTTTTGTTCATTTCTTTAAATTTACCAAGCTGCTGACAGTATTAAAGTATGACTGAGAATCAGAAATTGTATTAGCAAAAGCAGGAAGTGATGTTGAGGATGTCTAAGCACTCAGGCAGATAGCGGTATTACAAGCAACATTTCCTTTAGTTTATTCACTAGGAGTTCTTTCAGCAGATCCAAAATAAAATATATAATGTAGCCTACTATAAAAAGAAAACAGACAGCAAACATTTTCTTAATATTTATGTGCATGGAACTATGATGAAAATGCCTTCAAGGACTTGTGTTTATTTTTTTTCCTGAGTCTCAGAAGAAACAACTTGAACAACACCATTTATTGACAGTTAATGAAAAATGCTTTGTGCAGTAATTTAAGGTGGCAGAGAAGGTAAAGGGCAAGGATACTACTTTGAGCATAATAAAGACAGGGTTAAGATGGTTAGTTCCTGTATAATTAAATGCTATTAGAAGCTACGTGAATATCTTCCACAGATTTAGCAAAAGTTTGGAAAGAAAATTATTTCACATTTTGATGAGATGTGTAGAAGCTGTGGAAATACACAGCCCCATCCTACAGGGGGAATTCTCCAGTATAATGCTCTGCCTTCTACAAACAGCGACCCCATTACTGCCACTGCCTAATATAATTAACCAGTTCCTGATGGTGACATCCAAACCCACCTTTTCTTTCCCAGAGCAGCAATAATTAAAAAGATTCCACCCCATTGACACATCATTAATAATTCAGACCTTGAAACTGTAAAGATATGTACGATGAATGATTATTTGTGTAGATTAGTTTAGATATCCTTAAAAGTTAGTGTGGAAAAAATTTAGTGTGGAAAATAGATTTCACTGGGATGTGAAAGGGAATTGCTCAAAGTTAAAAATAATGGAACATCTGTATCAAATAACCTAAAATTTTGAGGATTGGTACAGAGTTAAAACATAGTTTATATCAAAATAAATTCATCAGAGTTACTCCTGAACACTTTGTAAGTATTTAAAAAATTTTGAGAAGGAAGGGCTAAGAGATACGTGTATGTGAGATGAATATATGTGTACATGTATTGTGCAATATGTGCTATTATATAAACTAGGGAAAGAAGTGAAGGAAATTTACCCAAAGAATCATTTAAACTGAATTTCTCAATTTATTTATACCCTCAGTGTAGAAGAACACATTTCCTGGGAAGCAGAATGAAAAGATATCTAATGTAAAATGCATGAATGAGTCATAATTTTATAATTGATTAAATTCAGTCATAGTTTTGTTCAGTATCAATGTTAACCACTTACTGTAGGGATTGATATTATTTTAGGTTCTATAGATGCAGCAAGGAATATGATACATATTTCATCTTGTTCTTTTGGAGCATATATTCTAGTTACAAGGAGGGAAATAAATAGATTATTTGCAAATAGAAAAGTAAATACTCAAACTAGCCCTTGCAAATAAGTGCTTTTGCTTTCAGAAATGGCAAGTGACCAGTAGAGCTGGATTAAGTTTATAAAAGAGAGAATTATAGGAGACACAATCAAAGTGCAATAGGAAATGAAATGTTTACAGGTGGTTATAAGGGCTATAAGAAGTAAAATCATTGAATAGTTCTCCACACAGGAACTAACTGACAAATGTTGGAAAGATCACTGTTGCTTTGGGACTGAAAATATACTGAAGATATCAAGCAAAATACGTGTAATATTTTCTTTTGCAATAAACTGGGAGACATGAGTATTAGCTAAGAATGAGAGGAGATGATGTATTCATGCTTGGAAGAAATAGGAAGGAATATAAAATAGGAGATAGTAGAGAAAACAGTTTACAGAAACAGTAAGATTGCCCACATCTGTGAGACCTGCCATGTGGTTACAATGGTGTATTTAAAGTGAGACCACATCACATAGTTCAGGTGCCCCAACTCTCTTTATATTTATATTAAGATGTAATAGTATAGATGGACTCATCCAGTGTTAGAGCTTGGTAGAGGTGTATTAGAAAAAAAGAAGGTATAGCTAATGGAGTTGATGTAGGAATAATAATGATTAGCCAAAGAATATAAAGTTGGGAATAAATAAAGTAACAATGGGAAAGAGAATGAGAAACAATTAAAAGTAATCATGTCAAAGCATTATTAAAAGTCAGGTATGTCCAAATTTATTGAAGATGGTCTGTTTCAGGAAATGGAATAGAATGATAAGGAATTGAAATGTATGGCTGTTCTGTTAAAAGAGGGGATGTGTCTTTTGGCAATGCCAAGGGTAAAGGACATAGATAACTGATAATAGGTAGAAAAGAGAGAAGACACATTTATTGAATGAAAAGTAGAAAGATTGAGAGATGAAGGTCATTAGAGAATTATCTAATGTAGCTATTGCAGTAGATAATTTAGGAGAGAGTGTTTAAGAGAGAGAGAAAGTGAAGCAATAGCATTTTCAGTACTAAAAGAGACTACAATGAAGGGTCAGAGTGGAGCTTGGCAGGATGGCATAGTGGGAAATTCTGTGGGCTTTGTGCAGGCAGAATAACAGCTAGGGATAAACTATCACAAGTACTGAAAAGCTCTGTCTTATCTCTCTACCCATTACTGTGAAACATGTGAAAGAGGACAGCCAGCCGAAAGACAAAAAAAGGAAAGGACGTTGAAAGGAGTAAACGGGCTGGGTGTAGTTGCAAATACCTACAATCCCTGCAAACTCTAAGGCTGAGGCAGAAAAAGCACAAATTTGAACCCTTCCTGGGCAACTTTGTCATTTAGGAAGATCTTGTCTCAAAGAAAAAAGAAAAAAAAAAAAGATAAGAAAAGAAAAGCAAAGTCAAAATGTAGCTCAGCAACAAGACCCTGAGTTCAGTCTCTAGTACTGCAAAACAAACAAGTAAATAAGATGATGGATATGAGGAAAGTTGATGAAAAAATGCTTTTATTGTTTGGAGGGCAGAATGAAAAGTTGTCAGCTTAAAAAAGTAAGTTAAAACATACTTAAGTAAGGTGTTTTCTGCTTCTAATAGAGAAATGATAAAATTTATACAATGTGAAACAAAATTTGAAACTAATATCACTCCAACATTTAAGAATTTTAAGGAAAGAGTGATTTTTGTGGCAAAATTACCATTGACCCTGTAACACTGTATTTTCTGCAAGTTTTTTTTTTTTATGTGACATGCCAAAAACTAGGGAGTATTATAATTGCTTCTAATATACTTCTGAATTTTTTTTCTACAGAGCTCACATAGAACATTGGATTATCTTTTTGGATGACATAACAATAATGTGAATCCGGTACTCAAATTCTAGCCCCAGTCCTTTGACAGATGAGAGGTTTGAACAAGTCAATTGAACTTTCTGAGTCAGTTTCCATATTTGTGATATTGGCATAAAAATATCCATTCCAGAGTAATAGATGTTCACATAACTAAAGGTAAACCCAGGGATGAATGGGGACTGGGAATGTAATTTACAGTATGAAATAAAAAAGGATGTTAAGTGTAGGAAAAATTCTGAAAATGAGTCAGAAATATTGAGAAAGAAAGAGAGATCAGAGAAAGAAGATAGGCTTAAGCAGTATCATAAAGCAGGTAATAGATTTTTGTGAATTGGACGCCCAATATTCCAATTTAACTTTTTTGCATGTCTTTGATATAAAATCCCTCATTTATAACAAGCCTTCATTAAAGTCAGTTACAAATTCATTCTTTATTAATAGGAGATTGAACTAGTTGTTGAGAAAAAAATAAATCATTATTTCAAAGCCATAAATAACTGAAAAAAGGATGTTTAAACTCCAAATCAACCCTACTGTACTTGTCTTCTCCTTTTTGTTCCACTTCTATAAGTTCCTATTGTCTATGATCAGGGCTTTCTTCATTATATACGTTTCCCCCTGTTAGGAAGTTAGTAGCTAGAACACACAATAGCTTCATGATTCAAAGTTAGACCGCAGAATAATTTATTTCAGTGGTTTCCTACTGAATGCATCAATAAAATCAGATTTTTTAGTGGAAATGAGAGTTGCTTAACCTAAATAGATCATGTTCTAGACAAAGTAAAAGGGGCGATATTGTGCCATTTGAAATAACAAGCGCTGTCAAAATAAAAAGAGTGGGTAATTGTGGATGAGGATGTGAGGGGTTGGAATTTAAGTATGTTGATCATAGAAGTCCTTGGCAATAGTTTCTGAGGCTGACCCTGTTAGTACAGAGAATTCTGTAAGATGAATACACACAGACTAACTGTAGCAGGAATGGCAGGCAGATAGTTACTCAAGAACCAGGATTTTATGTGTGTGTGCTTTGTGAAAAGACTGAGTTAATCATGACAACAACCAGGACTGAATACTGTAATCATCTCCATCTAGCAAGAACTAGATGGGCCTTAGGAACACTGTACAACATAATGAAAGCAACAGAGAACCATGATAACGAGTGACATTATGTTCTGGAGGACATCGATAAAGTGGGTCTGACTCAATTTCAGTGGATGCTGAAAAGTAAAGCTATCTGATATTTCTGGAAGGCAAGTGTCAGAGAAAAATTAAATCAGGTCACAGGACTCATTTGAAAATAGAAATTTAGGTATCCTAACTTGGTTGAAGATCAGAATATAAATAACAAAATGCAAAGTTGCTTTTATAATTTTATTGGTTAAGACCAAAAACCTAGTGTGAGACTGGCTGGTTTAAAAGCCTGATTTGGAAGTAATATGTGCTTCAATATGTCATTGCAAGCATGAATAAGATCATACATATGTAACAGTACCTCCTACTTCTGGCTCATAAGAGGCAATAATTTGAGTATTAGCTTTATCAATAGTGTTGCTCTTAAGTGATTATGCAAAAATTGACAATTTCATACTAAGCAACATAGTTTTAGATATCCACAGTTTGGGAAAAATATCTTGTTTCTGGGCTTATCAGTTGGAAAATAATAATAGTATAAGTCTGTTTTTTTCTTAGAGATTAAAAAAAATCCCTTGTCCGGGATTTTTTCAAGGAAATATGCAGGTGCCGATAGCTTTCTCTCTCTTTTGCAGCTTAGACACCTTGATGTGGACAAACCTCCTCCTGCTATGATGTACTGTCTTGCAATGGGCCCAACGTGACAAGGTGAAATGATCATCAAATGACATCAAATGACACCTCTGAAGCTGAGAGTCAAAATGAGCCTTTCCAAACAAAACAAGACAGAATAAAACCCAATCCAAGACTGTAGGGAATCAAAAAAACCCAAACAAACACACACAAAAAAACAGCAACTATTTCAAAGATAGCAAGATGTATTGTGGTAGCAGTTTTGTATTTACTTTTGGCTTGTTTTGAAGTCCTTTATTGCATCCATTGTTTTGTTTTTATTGTTTCTATTCTATTCTGGTCTGTTTGATTTTTATTATGTCTGAAGTTATCTGCAGCTATTTTGAAGACATCAAAAGGCATTATGGTAACTACCATTGATTTCATAATGTTTTGAAGTCCTGTATCTCTCACGCTGGCTTGTTTTGATTGGGTTTATTCTGTTACATCCCCTTTAAAATAAAAAAAAATGAGTCTTTCCTCCTGTAAGTTGTTTATCTTAGATATTTTGCCATAACAATGAAAAGCTAACACAAGAAACAAGCACCTGTGATGGTTGTTTCATCTCTACACCACCTTCTAAAATTAGAAGAAAAA
Source organism: Dasyprocta punctata (assembly GCA_004363535.1). Lineage (NCBI taxonomy): Eukaryota > Metazoa > Chordata > Mammalia > Rodentia > Dasyproctidae > Dasyprocta > Dasyprocta punctata. Next base: position 20,352 of record RJWM01005157.1, on the reverse strand, counting down.
TATAGAAACCGGCCAATCTTGCAATATCTTTTACTTTTAAAAATATAATCTTTGAGAGGTTCTTTGGGCTTCACCTATATTAATTTTCATTTCCCTCTCCAGATTTGAAAAGTTCTCTTTTCAAATTATTTCTTTAATAATATTTTTGCACTTATGTTTTTTTCTTCCCTTTCTCAGTTCCTTCTGGAGCTGCCATAATGATGACATTGGTTTGCCTGTTGGTTTTTCATAAGTCACCTAGGGATTTAAAAAAATGTTCTCTTTTGTTTTGCTGCCGGGGCATTTCAAACAAGTCCTTGAGTTCATCATTATTTTTCTTATACTTAATTAAGCCTGCTGTTAACTTCAGTTACTGTTTTCTTTAACTCCATAACTTATATTTGGTTCTTTTTGTTCATTTCTACCTCTTTATTTCTTCGTATTTTTGAATATCAATTTCCTGACACTGTTTGGTTAGCAACCCGAGTTTTCTTCTAGCTCACTGTTAAGGCGATTATTCTGAGCTTTTTGTTAGTTTGTAGATCTCCACTTCTCTGTGGTTGTTTCTTTAGTGATGTTCTGTCTTCTAGTTATTCATGATCCTTGAGGTTGTGCATTAGTGTGCATTTGAAGTAGCAGAGCATCTGTTTCTATCTTTACACATGGATTTAGGTGAAAAAACTACATCCCCAGTCAACCTATCTAAAAAGCTTTGATAGACCATCTGGCAGGTAGTGCAACTGGGCTTACTACTGGGCTAGCTCACCTGGGCCCGCTTCTGAAAGTAGGCAGTCCTGTCACTTATATCCTCAGGGGCTAGCTTGCTGTGGGCACTGGTATGCTATGGGGGTCTGTTTTGTTGGACCTGTCAACTGGGTCCAGAGAGCTGGACCTAGATCCTTGATCTTTGAAGATGGACCTATACTGGGGTGAATCTGAAGCCAAGGATCACAGGGGTGCCCTGATTCATAAATTCTATAGGTTTGGACCTAAATCACTGACTTCTGAGGGTACGATGGGCATGCCTGGGTTCTGCTATGGTGCGCTGGGATTGTAGATGCTCTGGGGCATTGGTCTGTGAGTGCTCATTTGAAACTTGGATCCATGAGTTACGGTCTGGTGACAGTGCCTAAGACCCACTGAATGCCTGACTCTGAGGGGCTATTTGAATAATAATTATGTAAGTATTGGATTAGAGCATAAATCCTGGATTCCAAACTTGACCTGGGGCCCAAAAGTGTCAGCTGAGCACTTAAACAGGCCTGGTGGCTAAATGCAAGGAGCCGGTCTTATTTCTTAGATTTAAAGGAACTGGCCTGAATACTCAGTCCATCCCATTGCTGGTGTCTACCTTTTCTGGCATTAATCATGGTCTATTAGCCATGAATTCGCTAGAATTTGAGATCAATTGGAAGTCTAGAGCTTCTGGAACCTGGTACAACTGGAGTCAAACTGTTAGCAATTAGGGACTGGATGGGATCTCACAGGTCTGAGTCTCTAGGGTCTAGCAGGATCCTGGGGCAGTGAGGCTACCTGAACCAGCCTGGTAGTGATAATGATCTGAAGCCCAGGCCTACAGTCTCATGCTAAGGAGATTAGCCTAGCAATAAGACAGGCCTTAAGCCTGCAACTGCTGTGACCAGCCTAAATCTGGTGTTGATATGAAACCTTGACTGAGGTAGGAGCCTGAGTATTTTAGGGACAAATCTAGAATTAGGGCAAATCTGAAGCCTAGAACAAGCCTGGAGTCTCTGGGGACCAGACTCTAGCCTGAAGCTGTTAATTTTAGCACTGTTAGCAGTTTTCACTGGGGCAATTCTGGTGCTATTATTTGTAGCCAACTCATATGTCCACTTTCTTCTCTTTCTCTATCTCCCAAGTGAATGATGTCTCTGTAGATTGTGATGCTTAGCTTTAAAAGGGAGGTGGGGGAAAATGACATGTGCAATACAAAACTATCCTTCCAATTTTCTTTACTGCATTTTTTTCGTATTTGTGTGTTATTCTTTTTTATTTTAAAAGCAAAACAAAACAAAAAGGATAAAAATGATACAGAATTTCAAAAAAAAAGCAGGAAATTAACACTAGTTAATATATGGCTTATTGTTATCTTAAAAGTAGTTGTTCAGATTACAAGATTTAGGCATGAAATAAATGATCAAACAATTAAACCATGCTGACTCATGGAAAGGGTGAACTAGCTTCTCTCTTCCAGGGTCCCAGTGGTTTGCATGGCTTATGGGAAGGGCAAAATGGCTTATTGTTGTACTTCTCCAAGACCCAGCATGGCTTGTTGATAGCAACAGAGATACAAAAACAATTAAATGCTTGTATTGTTTGATTGACTTCACCAGTTTAATGCCAGCAGTCTGAGCTTTTATTGGGAGGATAACAGTATGCAAAATAGCAAATGTGAGGAATTTCCCTTTGTCTTATTTTTGAAATTCAATTTTATTCTGTTTTGTTTGTTCCAAATTATTTTTTGTTTTATTTAATGTTCTGTTTTGATTCGTTTTATTCTGCTTTGTTTTGTTTGATTTTACTATGTCTGATGGTATGGACAACTGTTGTGAAGAGGACAAGATATATTATGGCAGTCATTGTTGATTTCATTTTATCCTGGTTTGAAGTTGTGTACCACTTTCACTGTTTTGTTTTGATTGATTTTAATCTGTTTTATTTTGTTTGATTTTATTATCTTTAAAATAAAAAAATAAAACCAACAATGAAAACACAAACTGTTCTTTTCGATGAACTTAGAAAATTAGTATAGTTATCTATCTTGTATAAATCCATACATATATTTGATCTTTTCCCTTCTTTCTTTTCTCCTTTCCTTTATCCCAGGTGTTCTTTCCTTTTGAGCACTTTCTTTCTCTTTCACTTTCACAATATTTTGAGAACATAATCATAAGTGAAATAAATCATATTCGTATGTGTAAATATCATATTGTCTCCCTAGTTTAAAAAAATCTGAAAGAGTAATAAGATTCAAAAAGTACAACACATATTGTATGTGTTCTTGATGCTGTAATCTCTCACTTGAATTCTTTGTGTGAAGATATTTTTGGTATGAATTGCTATTCAAATTGATGTTTCTGTGAGGGGATGAATGTTGGAAAGTATCATTCTGCCTTCCTGCTGATGTTATTCCTAGAAGCAAATTAATCAGCAGATAATGATAATCGATTCCTCTAAGAGCTTCCTTACATGTGGTCTCATTTTTTTTTTCTAACAGTCAATGCAACTGTAGTATCTTTCAATATAGGAAAGATCTGTGTCCCTTTAAAAATGAATTCTCAGTCCCTACAAGTGTACCCGGGCTTTGAAAGGCAACTATTTATCAAATTGATTTGAAGAATAAAAATTAAGTAGCATATGAACATTTGGGTGAAAATGGCATGTTTGGTTCACACTACCAACTTCCTATGTGTTTGAGTAATAACAGCAGACACTAAATGTGCAGAGGACCTATAGAGGATAAAAGTTTGGAATCTCTGTTTTTGTTTTTGTATCTATCTTCTTTATTACCTTTAAATTGTCATTTACATCCCTGGTCAGCATTGCATATAGGAATGTTAGTCACTTAAGAAGTGTTTGCCTAAGAACTAATTATACAACATTTACTAACCCTAAATTTACCTATACCACTTTATCCTTCTTCTAAACTGAAAGCATTGAATTAGTAATATGCAATTTTCAGGATTTGTAGGGTCATCCCCTTCACAAAGTCCCTTTTCAGGTTCCCAAACATTGCTGATTATAGCTTCTTTCCTGTTCTCAACCACTGCTTATCTCTTATACTGGTGTTTTGGGACAAGTGATGGCATTTTGTCTACTGGGACATTCAGAACCAAGGCATTTGCTGTAAAACATTAGCTAACATTAGTATTTAGAGAAGACAAACAAATAAATAAATAAATGAAGTAAATATGTAAGTTCTTAAAGGAAAAGGTTTCTAAACATTGGTTAAGATTTTACTAAATACATTTTTATTCTCAGAACAGTGTTATGGTCCCATTTCACAAAGAATCTCAATATTAGAAATTTTAAGTGATTTTCACCTGGTCATGTTGCATGTTTCAAGTGACTGTGATGCAGTAGAAATAACATGCAATTTCTACTACCATATCCTGCTTGGGAGTAGGAAAAGCTTCCTAGATGAGGTTGCTGAGAATCATGGGATTGAAGAATATAAGTATTACATTACTCTGAGAAATAATTATAGATGCGAATGCAAATGAAGAGTAAATGTCAATAGACAAAGGAACATATTTAGTGTTTCTGAGGTTGATCAGCTTCACTCAAATTTCAGACTTTTATCAAATTTGATGACAGTGTTCATCATTTCTCTATTTCTATTCTCAAAGTCACATACATACCTACCTCAGAAAATGTGTAATTTTTGCACAGTTTCTTTTTTCCGTTCACTTGGAAGGGATAATAGGGTGTTGGCTAATCCACGAAGCTCCTGCTAGCCATATGGGAGTTTTGTACAACATTCAGGCTTCTTTTTGTCAATCTTCAGCTGCACACCTGAGGTTTCTTTTCTCTTCCCATCTTTCACACAATCTAAGTATAAAGCAAGGATCACCTTCTTGAACTTCTAATTTATTTTTCATGCACTCAGAGTCATGTTAACATAAGTCATTGTTTTTTTAATTCCTATTTGAGGAGACAAAGGTCTCTGCTACCATTTATAAGATGATCATGCATCATGTATTTAGAATGAAGTTTGAACGCTACAGACAAAAAATAAAAGAAAATAGCTACAGACAATGAAGAAAGCATTGGTATGAATTTTAAAGTAGTCAAAGGCAAAGAAGAAAGCATAATACAGTTTTAATTAAATATCACCATCACTGCTAAGTAGAAAAGGAACGATGCCAAGGCTGAGAGTCAGGGTTTCTCTGGCTTTAATCCATGATTTGTTACACACTAAAAGTCAAGATATATATTTTTTTATGTGTCTGGTCTCCCTTGCCAACAATGTAAAGTGTCCTCCTTTTGTCCCCTGTTTATGTTGCCAGACGAGTTGTGCTCTATTAATAGGGGGTAACCATGATGGCTGAGAGGCTGAGAATTATTGCTTAGCCAAATCCTACACAGAGAGAAAGTACCTGGAATGAAGAGGAAAAAATTAAAAAATAAACTGATGCCCCAGTAGAAAATTATCAGATACTAGTCATGCTTTAAAAGCTTTTCTCTTCTCTTTGTTAATGGGCCACTCTAATCTTTTCTAAGAGCTTTGCCCCCTTCAGCTTTTTTCCTGAAGATGAAATCATTTTTCCATCCTTTCTCTTTTTTCAACTAAAGTTTTGCCTGCAAATTCATATTGTTACTCAGTTCTAATTTTCATTATTACAGAAACAAATTCTCATACACATCCCATTTCTTAGTAAATTCACTGTGTGACATAATAGCCAAGAAGATAGAATTTGGTACTTGTCTTTCTAAATAGAAAATCACATTTTACTACTAAAAACTACATGAGAATGAGTTAGTCCTTTACCCTTTCTGCATTTTGTTGTCCTTTTCTGCTGATGAGACAAAAAAATAAATACAAGATGATGCTATGAAATAGATTACCATGAAGTTTAATCTTTTTACTTCTAATGTTCTTGCAACATAGTGACTGCTATATAAACGCTATCATGTGAATCATTTGAAATGCTAATAATATGAATATGGCATGTTATTTGTTATTACTTTTTATTATTCCATTTCACAGAGAAAAAACTTGAACTCAAAGGTGAAGATCATTATTCCCAGTATCCTTTATGTGATAGATGTGTCTATAATAAATGTTTTAACATATGTGCAAATATCCTGCACCTGCCTATATCCTTTATCACAGATTCTTTACTGCATTTATTTTTCACCTAAGGATGGTAGATATGATTTTCCTATACCTCTAATTAACAGCTATGATAAACCCTGCAGGATGCCTCAGTCAACTTGCTGAAAGACAGCTCAGAATTCATTATGCAAGTTATAAAATAGGTTAGAAATAAGTATAGCATTCTGTCATCTGGCACCTAATTTAGATATTTGTATGCTTTGCAACACTAAATATTATCTGTTCCTCTGTTATTCTTTTACTTCTTAAAGGTCTAAAATATCAGGAATATTATGTTATTAAAAATACTCCAAGAATTGGATTTGCTTTTCTTAAACTTATGACAGGCAATGTTTTGATTAAATCATAATATGCCAAAAATATAAGTAGAAATGTATATATTTTTAGGTAATTAACAGTTGGAATTAGAAATGAATAGCACTTCCTCCCCCTTACCAGTTGGTTGGTGATTATAACTGATATTTTAGTACAGGCCAATTTTTATCATCAGTCTTTCTCACAAAAACTTACAGCCACTTCATCTTTTCAGCTGCTGTAATTCATCTGGCTTTATATAAGGACTACAGAACACTGAGTTGAAATCCAAAAAGAAAAAATATCGCTTCTCATGGTTTTAGTGCCCAGTGGTATTAATCAAATGGGTTATATTCACATATTTCCACAATAATTGATGTTGAGCATTAAATAAAATACTTTGCCTTTTTTGCCATAGAATTCTTCAAAATGTGGTGTTTTTGATAGTTCTCTCATTTCTAGAATGCCCATAATTTTTCTTTTCAAAAATGATACTGACACAGTTACTGCCCAGCTCTACTTTCTCAAAAGCAAGGAAAATATAACTGATCTGCAAAGCAGCAGTGCAGCCTGCAATGAGCCTTTTTTTGCCTGAGTGAGACAAACCTTTGAATAAGTGTTGTATTTTTTATGATACATGATTTTATACTCTTTATGGTGGTGCTTTTCTTCAAGAGGAGAGAAGAAATTTTGGGAGCAATATTTATTCTTCCAGAAACATTTGATGGAGGGACTATGTTAAGCACTTAATATATGACAGCATACATCCTGAAAACTCCTTACTAATTAGGTATTTGTGACAGTTGAGCTTGATTGTTTCAACCTGACTGGCTTTGCAGCTGACCAGAAGTTGGTGCAGCACACTGCTGAAAGTATTTGGGTTGATCATGGAAGTGTGGCCTGGGGAACTACATCCAGTCCCTTGTCCCTTCCTCTCTGGCAGTTTGCCCTTGCACCCCAGCCTCTATAAGCTAAGTAGCTTTGCTCCAACATGCCCTTCTTTCATGATGTTTTTGCCTGCAACCAACTAACTATGGACTGAATCCTCTGATACCATAAGCTAAATTAAAGCTCTCTCCTTTCAAATTATGGATCATGGATATTATGTTCTGACAACGAGACAGTAACAAATGAAGTATCACTTGATTTTATAAGGAAAACAACCTGAGATTATACAATGTTGCTTCTTAATTTTATAAAGTTGGACAAAATAAGAGCTAGGAATCTATCCTGATTGAGTTTGTTTAACTTAAAACCTTTATGATCTTGTGTCTTCGGTATAATTAAAAATTGCCCAGACCAATGTGAAGATATTTGTCATAGCCTATGTTTTCTTCTAGTAATTTTATGTTTTCACATTTTACACTTAAGAATTTCCTTCAGGTTGAGTTGATATTTGTATGGTAAGAGAAGAAGGCCCTAATTTCATTCTTCTTTATGTGGATATTGAGTTTTTCAACCCTATTCGACAAAGAGCCTATCATTCCTCTATGTGTGTTCTTGGCACCTTGATGAGTATTAATTGGTTGTAGAGGCATGAATTTGTACACGATAGATAAAAAAAAATTTAATTATTAACTACTGTATAGATCAGTTCACCCAAGGGGAAAACTTATGTTCTTTTGTATTTATTACCTCTGTTAGGCTAGATTTTGAGAATAAAAAAGAGACACTTGCATGACTGCAAAAGAAACAGTGATAGTTCAAACACAGGAAGCAAGAGTAAAAATGGACATTTAAAATGGTGCAATGGGAAGAGTACTTGACATTTGCTTAACACCTGCTGTGGACCATTACATATAATCCACTATTAGCCCACAAAACCTGAAGCAACCCTGTATTAGAATTGTAAGTTATCAGGAGCAAGATAACTTAGTGATAAAGACTGCAAATGGGAACAGGAGGTAAAAAATAATAATTTTGTATTCATCTTTTTCTCAGGTAACTACAATTTGTTTATAATTCTTATAAGTGATTGTAGAGGCTGAGGTGAGAGCAAAATTATTAAGGCACTAAAATAAATTATATGACAATAAAAACATGAAAGTAATGCTGTAGGATCATAGAATTTATATTGAATATAACATAAATAGTTTTCAGGTAAATTACATATTTTCCTACAATTAAACCCAGATCAGTCACTGATGCTAACTTATATTTTATTTGGGTAAAATCATCAGATTATGTGTTACATGATTTCTGATCCTCTAATGTTTTCAGCGTAATTATATTACTTTAATGTTTATATAATTCTTATGAAATATAATAAATATTCTACATGGTTTATTGATTCTTTTGAACAAGAAAACAATTTCTGTTTGGTAGTGTTGTTGATACTTTTTATAACTGTTGATTTCCTTTGGATTTTAGGCTTATAGCTGCAGTAGATTCAAATTACAGTTTTTCTGGGCTACCACTGTACATCGTTCATATTCTCAATCACACTCTCAAAGAAACAGGTTCACATTGCAGTTTGCCAGCTACAATTTGCCTGCATTTCTAGTGTGGTTTTTTCGGTGGTTTACCCCATGTGGTAATCTAGTTTTTGTGCGAGGTTCAGCTCACAGTGAAGACCTGCTCAGCAAGGCTCTTCCGAGGAAAGTCCCGCCTGCTGTGGGTAAACCTCTACAGACACAGCAGAAGGTCACAAGCACCTTCCTCATCTCTTGTTTCCAGAGCAGCAATACAGAATCTATTTGTGAATGGTGTCACATTCAACTGCTTTTAATAACCCCACACGTGTTTTCATCCTTACACTTTGTATAAAGTGTTAATTTGTGTAAACATTTAAACCACAATTCTGGGGAAACCCACCTTTCTAGAAATATATGAGCACTACAAATGACTATATTCCCCATGTACTGACACAGCATATACTGTTGACAAATATGGACATTAGAATTAGAGGAGGTTGCATTTGAAAGACAGTATCATTTAGTAATTATGCATCTTAAATTCTGGATACTCAAAAACAAGACTCTGGTATGTATGAAAGTGTGAGAAATTATTTTGGTATATGATCACAGAACACACCAGTAGGGAATAGAGAAATGAAAAAGAAGAGGAAAGAATACTAACACATGATGAATAGAGGTACAAGTTACTATTGCAGGGAACTAGAACTGAATTTCATCAGAAAGTAAAGAGAAACAGTAAAGAATGTATCTTGGACTTGAACCTCCAAGAGGGCAAGAAATTCTAGCGAGGCATGTATATTCCTAATGGCTACTGATGAACAAAAATTGAGAAACTTGTGAGAGCACAGAAGTAGTGCATACAAATGCCTCTTACCATAGTTTTTCCATTCAGACAGATGTTTTCTTCATTCAGTTTCAAGAACTGACTCCATGTACTGATTTAAGGGATAGAGTCACAGGTGTTCTCTCCTTCTCTTCTGTCTTACCTGTCTTAGCCTGTAACTTTTTAAAAACTTAGGACTAATGCTAAAAGGAGGCATTTCAAGATTTCTTAGCCAGGCGTGGTGGCACACCCCTGGAATGCCAGCACTCTGGAGGCTGAGGAAGGAGGACATCATAAGTTTAAGAGCAACTTGGGCTACAAAATGAGCTCAAGGCCAACTTGAGCTGCATAGCAAGACACTGTCTCAAAAAGACAAAATATAAATAAATAAATAAATAAATAAATAAATAAATAACAGATTTCATTCATGTATCTAAGTATGCTATTAATGTCAGTGGGATCCCTTCTTTAGGACTATACTAGTAAATGAAGTAATTGCACTATCACAATTCTCCAAATTATTACTGCTTTCTAGTCAGTATGGGATATTATACAACTTGATTCCTCATTTAGAGATTCATGTTTTTCATCTAAAACAAGCACACATACTGAGGCTACTGACCTATTATTAGTGTCAGCAAATATGAACTCCTTCTCATGATCCATTTTTCATGCAAAACAGAGCAATACACATACACACATAAAATCTCCTGTATCGTCATCAGAACTCACCCAGGTAAGTAGCAAGATGAAAGGCTTGAATCTACAAATAAACATTTCTGTTCCATACTTAGATTTTATGTAGCTTCATCATGCAATGTAATTGTAAAAAATGTAAAAGAATTCAAAAGTTTGACAAATTCTCTGTTGAAATAAAATTTTGTGTGAATCACACATATGTAAGTTTAAACAAAAATAATAGAGATGGTCTACTTTATGCAGATCTGCAGATCCATACTTTGTAGGAAGTGTCCCAGCCACCCCATCCATTGACCTCTGAGGTACATTTGAAATGCTCTGGAGCTGTCTGCAAATGCAGTAAAGCAATCTCAGGAGTACAGATTCTGGGCAGGCCCTGAGCTACGTTAGGATGCATTTAGAAGTGAAAGCAGAACTCCGCGACTCTTGCACAGCCTTCTGCCCAGTGTATGGGGCCCAGTGCACGTAATTATGGCTCTCTCTGCTTTCTGATGGAGGAAGCCCTATAAATCTCTTCAGTGAGTTTTCACAACACAAATCACTCTTGGTTAGAATTGCTCCTGCAGGAGTTAGAGGAAGGAAAAATCACAGTCCCTAACCTCACTGTGAAGATGAATTGCTCCAAAAAGAGGTGTGCTGTCTTAAATGGATGGTACCACAACATACAGACTCCAAACCAAATATGCTACAAAGATAAACCACCCCAAAACAACCAGAACAGGGAAAGGAATAGAGCAGGTTGCAAACAGATCTTGAGGCTGAATAAATAGGAAATGTGAAATACAGTTTTAAAAAAGAGGCCATTACCGTATTAAGGGAGCTGTTATCAGTGTCAAAGTTGTAATTAGAAAATAAACCACTTCCCAGAAAACTAAGCTAGTAATTCTGAATCAACAACATTTTGGAGTTTCATAATTGATGATACTCTTTGATATTAAAAAAAATGTGTAAGATTATTTATACCCAAAAAGCATTCAAAGGGGATTTATTTACACAGATGTAGTGCCGTCATAAAGATGGCATAAAACTTTTGCACATTCTTTTTTCCTGAAGTACAGCCTTGTACATGAAGGCACATAATTCCATGTAGGTCAAATTCCCAGCACTTTGCATTTCACTGGGAAACTTACGATTTGATAGTTTTTCATTGCTAGTGAGATGTGTTTTGATTTCTTATTCATTTCATAAAATTGAATTCCCTATAATTAAAGACAAAAACATAAGAACCGACATTTTACATTTTGAAGTCAAAGTTTTCTGGCCATTATTTATATACAAGACATCCCAGCACTAGCAATTGTTTTGCAATCTGTTTAGTTTTAAATTAACTTGCTTGATGAGATTGCCATTTTTTAAATGTACTTGCCTACATTAGAGAAATGTTACATTTGGATTATTATATAGTTTCCAATTCATCCCTTATATCAATTATCCAACTCACTCTTTTAATTAATAATTCAGTTATTTGTTTGTTTTCTTAGTATTTATTAAACTTCAATAAAGAATGAGGGCACTAAAGTAAAGTAATAACTAGCATAGACAAATTAGCTATATTTATAGACATCACATTTATTTTTAGTTGTTGGTAATACTTCTTCATCTTATAGGGAGACTAATTTGTGTCAACTGCCTTGCTAACACTAATTATTCTGACATACTTTTAAGTTACATTATTATACCTATTTTACTGGAAAGAAATTACTGACTTAGACAAGTTAAATGATGTGTGTACAATAAAAAGGCCAAATTAGTAACTAAACCATACATAATGATAAAGTGGTTTTGGCTGGTTGAAAAATACTGCAGCTATCATATCACACTAACCTTAGAATTTCCCAAAGGAAAGAAATAGTGACTACAAGTTTCATACAGTGGAAGAGCTGATTGCAGTTTAGCTTTGAGAAAGATTTCTATGGCAGTCCAAAGATACAACATGGCATTGATAAGGGTATCAACCCACTTTTCATATAACCTGTTATAGCTTTAAAAAGTAAAACCAAGTCAGAAATCTTTAATGCCAGCAGTTTCAGAGGATGAGACAGGAGAATTGTGAGTTGGAGCCCTGCATGGGCAACCTAGAAACTTAGAGAGAACATGTCTCCAATTGACAAAATAAATAAAGATGGCTGGGGATATAGCTCTGTGTGAAGATGTTGAGTTTCATCCCCAGTAGTACAAACAAACAAACAAACAAACAAAAAAGACAAAAAATAAAACCAACTCTTGCAGATATTTCTTGAGAGTTGTCCTATCTCTCATGTCCTGTTATAGCAGCAGAACTTCACCACCTCTGTGCCACATTTGATTTGATGGGAATGCAGTTGAATCCTTGGGCACAGGACTTCTCTTTGTAAACAAGACAGTAGAAAAAGCTTTGGGTCTCTTGCTCTCCTGTAGTTGAAACTGTATGACATTAAAGTTAGAAGTCATCAATTGTCATATATGCCAATATGTAAAGCAATATATGTAAGAGAAAGAGGTAGAATAAAAGGAGAAATGGGCAGAAATATGAATTTATCTACTGGCATTCAGAACTGTTACTGTTGTAGGCAGCCAACATTCTTGCTTGACCTTTGCTTGAATATTTTAAAAATTTCTTTAGTTTCTTTTAGTTTCTATTTTTGACACATTTGACTCAATTTTACATTACCCCCATGTAAAACGATCCTCTATAATAAAACCGTGCACTAACACAACCAAATGTTGTTCTCAGACCTGCCACTTACTATATGAAGAAGACTAAACAATTTTATACATTTGGATAAATCTTCTCTATCCTACAAAACCCTCAGCCATGGCCACTTCAGAGTGACATGAGAATTAAACTGGACCATGAATGTAAAAGCACATCTTTGTTCATGTGCATTGAGAGAATGTCTTAGTTACTTTTTGCTTGTTGCCGAGACAAAATACTTGACACCCAAATTAGGGAAGGAAAGGTTTATTCTTACAGTTTCTCGGGAGTTTCAGTCCATACTTAAGTTGGCTCCAAGATAGCGTGGCATGGCAGGCCTGCTGTTCATGGTGGCTACAAGCTGCAAGTCACAAGTCGCGCTGGCGAGAGAGTGAAAGAGGCGGAAGCGGAAGCGAACAAGAGGAAGACCCACCTTCTGTTACGCTGTATGTCAGCTCCACCCCTGGGCGGGCACAGCGCTTACATTGTCAATCAGCAAACCAATAACAGACCAATAACTCAGCCCCATCAAAATTATACGAGGACTTGGGGGGACATAGCATACCCCATACAGAGAATAATAAGAAATTAAGCCAGCACATCAGATAGCACCTGGATGGGCTCTCCACGGTGCCATCACTCAGGCCTTTTGGGAGTGTGCATCTCCTGACCTTCCCAGTAAATTCTGCACCCAAACTACTCTCCCACCTTACTACAGCAGTCATGATTTTCTGCACACATCTTTTACCTTTGCGTGCACTGGTCCCACTTCATAGAATCCCATGTTCCTTCTACTTCACACTGACTTACTGAATATTTTCTTATTGTTCAAATTCATGTTGGTGTCCCTTTAAAAACCATTAGGTGACTTCCTTCCTAAAGAATGAATAGACACAGGATGATTTCTTTGTATACAACCCTCTTGTATTTTTTGGTAGAATATGTATCACTGACAATTAATAGTTTATTTCCAAATTTTATCCAGTTGGTCAGAACTTTTGGAGGCAGAGGCCATGTTTCTTAATCTATAATCACATCTCTTCAGTAAACAACCCCTCCCTACAGATAGGCATTTAGTGCGGGTTCTAAGTTACTGGTTTCTTTCTTGAGTTTCCTTTTACTTCTTTGCTCCAGGATGTCCTATAATATTATGATGGCATTGTAAATGTTTTAATTTCATGTAGCAATTTCTTCAGCAAATCCACTAGTATCTCTTGGGAATTTTTTACCCTTGTTTAACTTTAAAGAAAATAATCTCCTTATCAGGGATGACTGATAATTTGTCCCTATAGGGCAAACCTCCTATTTATTTTTCATTGACCCTGGCTTTTATTTAACCTGTTTAAATTTTAATAATCCAATTTTAGTTTGTTTTATGTGACACAAGAGATTAAAAGTGATTTTATATATATTTTCTCAATAAATTATGAACACATATTGACAAGATTAAACAAACTTGTCACCATCTGAAATAACTGCAACCATATCTGAATACAGCTCACTTTTCCAGTGGAAATACTTTTATGTATCCAGCCCCTATGCCAGATAATTTAGGAAATGTAGAGATATTGGTATACATTTATTTCAGTAAGTTACTTCACTTCATCCTCAAACAGCACTGTGACAATTTTATTACCATCCTGTGTATCAAATTGAGAATAAGATCCTTTCCATGGCATGATTATGTGACATGGTTTGTTCTTTCAGAAAGGATTACCCACAGGTTGAAATCATTGGCAACTCTCCCAGTAATTCAGAGGAAGGATAATCTTTTCCCTACTTCTCAGACCTACTAGACTCTTGAATATCCTCATGCATCTCTTTCCCACTTACGAACTTCTTTCTGGCTCATGGGGTAATGGCCAGGCATGGCTTTCTGGACCACTGAGCTAGGTATGGTAATCTTCCCTTGTTCATTTGTGTTTCCCCTGCTGCAATCTTCTAAAATAATTTTTAAAAAAAATTGGTTTTACAGCTCATTTATATACAGTAATGCTTTTGCCCTAGATTATTGATCTACTTGAGACCAGGAATGAACACTAACGTAGTTTCAATTTCTTGTTTGCCGGTGCCACAAATAGCACACTGATGGTACTGAAAAGGTTATTTGTCAATGAATGGAAGCATTCATCTTTAATTTGAACAGTTAAATTCTGAATCTTCCACTACCATTCTTATTTTCCTGTCATGATCTTGTGCCAATATGTGGCAAGAAATTCCTCAAAGCAAAAAGGTTCTTTTCCTCTGTGTTTCATACCTAACGTTGGGCTGGGGATTTAGCTCAGTGGCTTAAGCACCTGCCTGGCAGGCATGGGGTTGTGCATTCAATCCCGGGTACCAAAACCACAACAACAACAACAACAACAAACCAAAAAACCCCACCTAATATCTGTTGCAGATTCACCATCTAGTATCTCATCTTTCCTGCTTGTCCATCTCAACATCTGGGCCACCCCAGGCCACCGTAAATTTTTTCATGAATCATTTTTTTAATTGGATGCATCAGTAGAAAATGCTACAATGTTACTTGAGAATTGGTTTCAGCCTGGCTGAATGCTGCTCTGCATTATGTTGTGGTCTCGGGTCTTGGACCCACATCAAGAAGATTTAGTTGGAGGCTTACAGAACTGGACTGAGAATCAGAAAGTACTGCAGTAGTTTTTAGCTAGTTTGTTCATTGAGATACAAGCATCATACATGCCGAACAAGGCTAACTTTTATAAGTAAAAATAGTACACTCCAGAGGGTTCCAAGTGGGCAGAACCAGAGGTGGAAAACAGGAAGCAATGAAAGTAAACCCTCAGGAAGGATGGGTTGGCAGAGATCAGAGGCGGCAATGGTAGTGAAGTCCAGCCTTGTGGGGTTTTTTTCCTTTGTTTTTTTTTTTTTTTCTTTTAATTTTCTGTAAATTTAGGGAGGGGTCGGGATGTAACTAATAGGGCTTCCAGTCATCTGTGAGTCTCTGCTGTCAAGTCTGGAGGGAGAGGACTTTAACTTATTTGAACTCAAGACCAAGTTTGGCAGCCAAAACTCATTGGGGAGTGGTCAAAACCCCGGTGTAAAGGTATATAAGTGAGGCCCAAGTGTGGCGGCCATTTTCATATCCATCATTTACAATCACACCTGTGGCCCTAGGTGTGATTGTGTGGGATAAAAAGGTACAGGACTAGGAAGGAGGTGAAATTCTCACGGCAGGATGAAGTGTTCTTCTCAGGAAACCCAGGGACTGCAAACTAGGAGAACCTAAGCGACCATTTCTTTGCTGAAATGCATTTCACATCCACAGCGTTAGTTTTCCAGACCCAGCACATGTCTGGCCAACTAGTTAGTCTATCATAATACTTTGCCTTCATGACTAGTGGTTGTCCAGTGAAGATGGAAAAATCCTACCTATACATAAGTTGAACCCTAGAAAAGGGGAGGAAAAGACACATTAGTCTTATACTTTGCACTTGAAATTTCAGTGAGGTGATATTATAATGTGACTTTAACGTAGAACAAAGTGGAATCTTACACCAGAGCTCCTCCTCAAGGTTACTACAGAGGTTGGTTAAGACACTGGACTAATATAAAAAACAGCTGGAATGGTTTGAACCTGGGCTGTGTGACAGGTGTTTTATGCCTTGTCATGTAGTGTTTTTATAACAGACATGGGATGTACATATGATTATATTCAGTGTAAAAATAAAACTGAAATGCCTCCTTTGAAGATTGTCAGTGCCCCAGAATACAAGACCTGTCCTTTTTTTTCCCAAGTCAATAATCTAAATCACTACATCCAAATTTTATTCATATAGCTGCAGGCAGGAGAGCTGAAATGGTGAAGGAAGTTTATTCAAATTAAACATTCATGTGCTTCAACCAACTGATTCAATGTCTGAGAATGCTCAGAAATCTGAATACTTAAAAAAACTTCTAGAAGAATCTTCTATGTAAACAAGTTTTGTGACACTAGACTGTATTAGTGATGGTCTCTTAAATAAAGTTACCGTGAAGTAAGTCAATTTTGTTTACCTTATTGAAATTTGTTTAATCACAAAAACTGTGAATATCCACAATATGCCATATATTGTGCTAGGTTGTGGAAAAAAAAAACACTAAAAAGACATTAAAACTGAACTCCAGGTTTAACACAGTTTTAATAAGCAATTAACATAAAAACAAATACGTTGAAATATTTGATAATAAGCTAAAAATAAAAAAAAACTTGAAAGCAAAAGTGTGAGAAAGGTGAGAATAACCACCTTTACTTGAGAAAAGAGGTCAGAAAACTATCCAAAGAAGAGAGGGAATTTTTATTTACAAAGAAGTTTATATTAGCCGGGCGTGGTGGCACATGCCTTTAATCCCAGCACTCGGGAGACTGAGGTAGGTGGAGCATTGTGAGTTCGAGGTCGGCTTGGGCTACAACGTGAGCACAAGGCCGGCCTTAGCTACATAGTGCGACCCTGCCTCAAAAAACTAGGACTGGGAGTTTGGCTCAGTGGCTTAAACACCTGTCAGGCAGGCTTGAGGCTGTGAGTTTGATCCCTGGTGCTGCAAAAAAAAAAAAAGTTTATATTATCCTGCAATAAGACAGCATATATTTTGTATCTTTCCACACAAAGATTTTTCAGCTTTCACAATAAAAGAAGTTTGAATATATTTGGCTTTACAAAAAAATTTATTTCTATATAGAGGTTTATTTACTTTATGTTAAAGTATTTTAAGGCAAATATATTCAAATAATATGTAGTAGATCATACAAAAACACACTGATGCCTAAGTATTCCTTTATATTTCCTGTATTTGATCATTTATTTTATTGGATACTTTTATAACTACACATAAGATACATAATACTGCCAGATGAAATTTTTATTTTTTCCTATTATTCTGTGAGCTCCATCTCTTTTTTTCTTTTAAAGTCAAATTTAGCTTGTGAGAAAACATGATGGAATTATGCAAACTTCTCTATTACTTACATTCTCTGACAGTTGCCTTTATATTTTTTTTCTAAAATATCACTAGTGCTAAACTAATAACCACAAATTAAAGCTGCTTTTGAAAATAAAAAACAATAAATACAATAGATAAGAATATTCATGTAAATAAATTTCCCTTTTTCTCTGGCATAGCTTGGATGAAGTGTTTATAAATGAAAATAAAGCAATTGTCCAAATGGAAATGATTTTTGAGAAAATTTCCTGAGTTCTCTACAATATCTGGACAGATTAATGAGTTCCAGAGTGGACAAAAGACTTTCAAAAGAATACATCTGATCCTCAAAAGTATGTTTTTCCACACTCAACCTCTAAGTTTCCATTTTATCTTACTGTTTATTAAAAATAACATATAATGGAGGTTAATATTTTTTTCCAAGTAATTTTTAAGCTTTCCTAGGTGATGGATAAAGAGACAAAGTCATGCATAGATCTTGAGATCTAACTTTCTAATGGTTGAACATATTATGTTTTAGTGATGCATTGATTTTATAAATGTACCACTGTACCTTTCCTGATCATGAAATATATATCCAGGAATAATTTATCTTTAATTTTCATCATCTTTAAAGATATTTGATGATAAAACAAGTTACTTATGCATTTATGTTATATATCATGAATTTTATTACAACCACTTATTCCCACAAAAAAATGTAGCTAGCGTATTAGTTAATGTTGTAGCCCAAAATTTGGCCTTACACAGATTGTTGGCATACTTGATTAATATTTCACTATATCTAGGTATTTTATTCTTTTCCTTAAGCGTGAAGTATATATTGAAGCAAAATCAACACCTTATTGCAGTTGTAAGTCAACAAACAGAAGAAAAAACTATCAACACAGAAATCTAGCTGAAAATAATTCCTAAACACCAACTGTGGAAGACATTTCTTTGAGCTTTTGATTTATTTAAATAAATGGCAATGGTAAAAAGCCAGAGACCCCCATGGTGAATCCATTTGAATAAGAGTAAAAAGAAGTGTTGCTTAACATAAGCTTAACTTTTTCTTCCAGCATGCCAATGGACACAAAGCTGTCAACATGGATTTCGTAGAAGTTGAGATCAGAGAAAACTAGAGTCAAAACACAAATTCACCAATTCGCTCCATTTTCACACACAGCACTGGTCAGGTGAAAATTAGCACTTTGGCCCAGCTGCAGCAGGGGAGCCAGTTAAGTTAGTCAACTGTTATTTTTTTTTTCCTTCTGTGTTGTTGTTTTCCATTTTATAACTCTAAATATGTGTGTGGTCCTCCCTTGTGCTTTACCTCAGTAGTTTATGAATGACAGCAATTTCCTCATGGTTGTAGGCAAAGTGTGGAAATACAGGAACAGATGTATATAACACAACTGTCCTTGGAAAGTCCATTTCTGTCTTTAAATTGACAAGAAAATACATTATAGACATTTATGAAAGCCAAGCATTTCAATTGGGATTGATTCATATTTACAAATGTCTCCAAGTGGAGAATGAGATAATCTGTTAACAAAGATTACTTCATATATAGAGACATTTACCAGAAAGATATTATCCATCTACTTAATAAATGGAAAAAAATTAGAGACTTGAAAGTTGAGTAAATTCTCATGCTTCCACAGAGCCAGTGAAGGAGAAGCCATGGGTCATACCCTCTTCTCTTTCTACTACATTGTGCTAATGGCCAGGTCTAAATGAAATTTAAATGTCACATCTCTTCCATGACTCATAAATTGCCCAGGGTCATAATAGGCTGATTTATTATGTGTGGCCAGAGAAAAAATCCATAGCATAATATACTATAAAAATGCTACTATTAAAAATGACCCCATGTTCTCACTTTACAGATGAGGAAATGGAAACAGAAAGGAAATGACTGCCAATTGATCATTAATAGAATGTATTGAACTCAATTCTGATTATATAACTCTCCTCTTTAATATTATTTAATGACTTCCCATAGAACTTCAAATACATCCCAGTTCCTCTCTGTTATATTTTGAGACTCTTTTCTGCCTTTTTCTGTGAAATAGCTACTCAAGTTCTCTTTTCATTACTCCAATGCAGGTTTTATTATCTCAGACTGAAGTTGCAAACATGCTGTTTTCTTACCAAATTTATTTCCCTATCCTTCCCTACCCACTTACTTTTTGAATGTCTCCTCCTCATACTTTAGAGTACACTTTAATGCTCTTCCTGCATGAAATGAGATTTTCTGAGTCAATTGTTTTCTAGTATTGCTTGCATGTTTCTGCACTTGTCTTATTTGAAGTTAAATTATGTTTTTAAATTTCTGTTTAAAGTCTATAAGATCTAGATGGGCATTGTTTCAATGAGTGTCAAATCAAGAGTATCAGGGAATCCCATCATCTGGAACAATATTAAATAAACTTGGGAAATAGCAGACTAATATAAATAAGACTCATTTTTACTTAAATATGTAATCTAAAACAGTGAAGTGAAGAGTAGAATTTTCCCACCAGAGACTAGGGATTTTGGAAGAATGAGAAGATATTTGCCTTGCCAACGGGCATATATTTTTAGTTAAACAAAAAGAATAAATGATGAATATTAAAAACAATGAATAAAACAATAGAAGTTAGCTCAATTCGTCAAAAATGAATTTTTTTTTTTTTTTTTTTTT